>PVKN010019588.1:0-16309 GCA_004027915.1 Capromys pilorides | reverse complement strand
CGTGCATGCGGGCCAATGCACGCATGTACATGTGTGTTGTTCTTATTAGTACCTACCAGCGATACAGAATAGTAGGCTCATTTTGGGAAATTAATACATGCATGCAACATGTTTTGATCATTTTCAATTTATTACACACCTCTCCCTCTCCTTCCCTTCTTCTTAACCCTTTCCCCATTTCCAAAATTTTAACTTTTAGTTCTTGTTATCTCTCATTTTTATACATTTGGTTTCTCATATAAGAGAAAACATGCAATATTAAACGTTCTGAGACTGGCATTGTTTTGTTCAATCTCTCTTGCCTTTGACATCTTCCCAGCCCACTTTCTGGTCAACACGTGTGTGCACCCAGCTACCCCATGCAGCCTGGCCACCGGCGTCTCTACTGCTCTCCTCCTGCTTTCTCAAGTTCAATTATCCGAAAACAGCTTCCTTTTTGCATTTCAGGTCTACTGTTTCTTTCTTTCCCATATCTCTCTAATTGAAAAATGAGGATGTCTTCGCATTATAAAGGTTCTATATTTCCATTCAGAAAATTCAAGCAAGGGCTTTCGCGATAGCTCAGTGGCTTAAGAGCATGAGCTTGCACGAGTCAGGCACAGGGGTTGGCGGTTTGATCCCCAGATCTATCAGAAAGGTAGCCTGAGCCAGTCTCCACCCCACCCCCCCAAAAAAATTCAAGCAACACTGGAAACAAGGAAGTACAAATCAACTGACCACATAGGTAGCAACAGGGTGGTAAATGCCTTCTGGGTTATTTGTCTACAGAGGAACAGTAGCAGAGCTAGATAATCTACTACCATCTAAGAACACCAGCCACTCAGAGGAGTGCAGTCTCAAAGCCTCCTTTGTTACTGGTACTTTCTTTATATTTGTTTTTATGTTTTTTAATGAATTTAGTACAGGGTCTACAGGGTCTTACTATGTAAATTGGTAAAAAGTGAAAGATTTATACAATCTGAAAAGAAACCAGAGTATCACACTATGTTGATTAGACTCATCGTGATCCTCCTGTTTTCAGCCTCCCAAGTGCTGGGATTATAGGCACAGGGCCACCACACCTGGTCTTAATCGCGGTCTCAGAGCACCCTGGGACAGAGAAGGCAAGGCACTCTGAGGATCAAACCCCGGCCATTACACTCTGTCAAAGCAGGCACTTAATTTATTATTATTATTATTAGTTTTTTTTTTAATGGTCAGCTCAGCCTGCCCTGAGGGTGGGGCTGGCGCAGCATGTCGTGCCGGGGATCGAACCTCGGTCCCTGTGGTTGTCTAAGTTTTCCTGAGAAGGCAGAGCAGGCACTTTAGTCTGCTGACATATTCTTTTACTTAACTTATTCTACTGTGCTTGAATTATAGGCGCTTCAACATTGTATTGCTAGCCCTTTTCAGGTATTGTTCATACTTTAGTCTCTTTTGAAGGTCACTAGATGGTTCTCCCTTGATTAGAGACCAGCCAAGTCAGAAACTGCATGCAGGATCAACTAGCTCCACACAATCAACAGGCTGGAAAAGTACATTCAGATGGACAATTCTATTTTCTGTCTGTTTCTCTTACAGGTAGATGCTGTCTTAAACAGGTTTAATGGAAAACACTCGGGTAGCACAGATATGATTAGGGTAAGAGATGCTTTTTGAGAACAGAATCTTTCCAAACTATTACAAGTAAATCACATTAAAAACAGAATTACTAATATAAGAGTCTTTTGGCCAGGCATGGTGGTGTATGCCTATAATCCCTGCACTTGGGAGGCTGAGGCAGGAGAATCACTGTGAGTTCGAGACCAGCCTGGGCTACAAAAGTGAGCTCAAGGCCTGCCTGAGCTGCATAGTGAGACCCTGTCTCAAAAAGACAGAAATAAACAAACAAATAAATAAATAAGAGTCTTTTGAAAATAGACTGTACATACACAAGTGAGTACAAGTAAACCGAGATATGTGAAGATGGTATCAATGGCAAAACCCTGGCTGTGGGTGGGCGAGATAGCTCAGTGGACTAAGTGCCCACTTTGGCAAGTGTAGGGACCAGTGTTTGGTCCCACATCCAGCGCTGGCCCTGCCCCTGGGGCACCCTGGGTGTGGTGGTACACACCTGTAATCCCAGCACTGGAAAGGCTGACAACAGGAGGACCACTATGAGTCCGAGCTGCGTAGTGAGACCATGTAATAAACACATAAAATGAGGAGAGGAAAAAAAAAAAAACAGCCCTGGCTGTGAGCTTGTACTACAGGTCTGCAGGAGTGTGGGACAAAGCCTAGAACCTATTTCTATTATTCCTTATGACTGTAATGATCTCGATACTATTTCCATAAAAATATGTGAGTGGCAGGGTACACGCCAAAACATTTATAGTACACACATGGTCATGATAAGAATAAAGACAAAAAATTCTTTTTCCACAATAACTGTGAGATACAGCATGAGATTTGGGAAAAAAAGATATATAACCAAGCCATGGTACACGTACAAATATTTTATTCTGTAAAATTTCAAGGTATAGCAGTAAAAATGCAGCACTAGCAACAAATCATCAATTATAAGAAAATTATAATTAATTTTATAAGAAAATTACTTGCTAGGCGTGGTGGCGCACACCTGTAATCCCAGCACTTGGGAGGCTGAGGCAGGAGGATCGATATGAGTTCAAGACCAGCCTGGGCTACAAAAGTGAGCTCAGCCTGAACTGCACAACAAGATCCTGTTTCAAAAAGCAAAAAAAAAAAAAAAAAAAAGAAAGAAAAGAAAAAAGAAAGTTACTTAAAGCCAGGCATGATGACACATGCTTGTAACCCTAGCCCTCTGAGGCAGGAGGATTGCAAGTTTAAACCCAGCCTAGGCAATTTAGCAAGACCCTGTCTTGAAATGAAAAATAAAGGGCTGGAGGTATACCTGAGGCTGTAGTGTAAACACCCTGGGTACAATCCCCAGTACTACAAAAAGACAAAAGAAAGAAAGAAAAAGGAAAACCTTTAAAAATTAAACTCAGTCTCCAGTCTCCAGGTCAGTCATTACCTTGGGGAGCGGCTATGTCAGGAGGCCATGTGCTCTGGAGACCCCAGGCCCCTTCTGTGCTCTGTAAACCTGCAAAGACACTGGTCTTTAGATTCCACTGCAGCACTCAGTGGCCCCTTTAAGTGAGGCCCAAGCCTCTTCTGAAACTCTCCTGGTACCCTTTCCTTTTGTACGCTGAAATTGCTGTATGTGTGTGCTGTGCGCTGGTCTCCCTCCTATGACTCTAAGCGGTGTGGGGCTGTGGTCCTATGAGGCACTGCCAAGCAGCCACCAAGAGCCTAAGCCACATGAGGGCCACTGAAGCTACAGAATTTACAGATGACTGTCAGTAGGCTTTGTGGGGAGAATACATGCTCAGGCATGTATTTAGGTATGGTGCTAGCAAGTACAGAGTCTTTGATATGGTTTAATTCCATACCCACTTCTGAAGGATTTACAAAGGTATTCCATCTTACACAGCAACTAACTGCTATGAGCTACAGAGATAAAAAACACACACAATTAAAATTAACTCTAGGGAAAAACACCTCCAAATGCCAGCATCTGGGCTCTTGACGCTGGTTCAAACTCACGACCTTGCACTTGCCAGGCAGGTACTTGCACCACGGAGCTATCTCCCCAGCCCCTTGACGTTGGTTTAAATTCTAGATCTCAACCTCATTTCTTGGCACCTGCAACTGTCCCCCCACTTCCCCACAGGACAACAGTTGTACCTGAAGGAATTTCCCTCTTCCTTTTTGGGAGCCTGGGATGGCATAGGCAGAATAGGCAGCCTATGTCGCTTGACAAAGGAAGGGTAAGTCTGTGGACAAAATCACAGCATGACCCTAACATTAGGTAGCAGGTGAATCAAGAGCTAAGGATACAAAGATGTAAAGGGCAATTCTGTACTCCTAGAGTGTCCACATGGAGGCTAAGAAAAAAGTAGTATTTAAATAATATAATTAAAATATTAATTCACATAAAATATTGTGTTTAAAAGGAACAACATGCAGCAAAATTCCATTTTACATGCCAGAAGCTGAATATATTCCTCTGGGTGGCTTAATTTCTTTAACCAAAATCCCAGCTCTCTCCTGGGCTGGTGGATTCTTCAGGTGGGTTAGTGCAAAAGGTTTCAACAACTCTGAAGCAGACAATAGAGAAAGAATACTGATTGAACCAAAGTGGGTAAGATTTAGTAGAAAAGACAGCTCTAGGCAGGGTGGGGAGGAAGGCTAAGGGAAAAGAGCTGATGGTGTGCTGGCTGGGGCAGAAGACAGAGGGCCAGCGAGATGTTCCTGGAATGTGCGCAGGCAGGCAGAGCCAGGGAGGCTGCTAGGCAAACAGGGCAAGGCCTGTATGCAGGCAAGCATGAAAGACCTGAGCCAGGGACGTGGGTGACACTCAGCACCAGGACCCATTGGAACTGCTCAGCTAGGACAGTGTCACATCACACCTCCTCTCATGAGGAGGAGATAGATTTGAAAAGCCTGCAGCCATTGAAAGTGACTGACTGACTGAGCTGGGATTGAACCTAAGGGCTTGGCACTGAGCTCGGGTTCAGCCCAAACTTGCGCTCCTCCTGGCTCAGCCTCTCAGGGTGCTAGGATTACAGGAGTGCGCCCCGATGGTTGGTGTGAGGTCACAAATGCGAGGAGACTGAGCTAGGGAAGAGGGGGAAAGGTGAGAGGCTGGGATGTCCCTTTCCAGAATAAAATGAGGAGAGCTGGCAATCAAGGAATATACGGATCAAGGGAAGATGACTACTCAAAATTCAAGGCAGGGCAATCTATGGTGATACAAGCATTGACTTCCAAACATTCGTGCTCACCGATTTTAAACATCACTCAATAGATGTCTCAATATAGGGAGACAAGCTTTGTGGGATAAAGAAAACCAGAGAGGTAGCAAGACAGATAAAGCAGTCTTTATTACAAAATACACCTTCCTAATGCAGTCAAGAAGCCTGCAGAAATCCATTTAATATAAAAAGAAAGCATTAGAAAATACATACAACTTATGGGTAACTGAGCTATGATATACTATAAAAGAATGCAGCAATCAGGGCATGGTGGCACATGCCTGCAATCCTAGCCACTTAGGAGGCTGAGGAAGCAGGATCCTAAGGTTGAGGTCAGCCTGAACAACTTAGCACAAGCTTGTCTCAAAATAAACCAGACAGGTAGATAGTGATTTAGGTAGTTGGATGGGGCTGGAGGCGTAGCTCAGTGGTAGAGGGCCCTGTGCGGAATCCCTGGGTGCTAATGGGTTTGGAAGGGTAAGTATTATTTTCACAGGTGAAAAATGGCTAACCTACTTAAATGATCTTTAGGCCAAACTAAAAGAACTAGAATAACAGAAAAATCTAAAATCTCGTGGGTACAATTTGTTAAAAGCAATATGTGCTATATAATGCTCCAATTTCTATAGCCAAACAATCTGCCCCCTTTCTGTGCTAATTTAAAAAAAAAAAAAAAAATCCCAGAAGCATCCACCACCTCCTGCCAGAGGCACTGTGGAAAAATCTGCTGTTCCAAAACCCGTTTCACCTGCAGTCTCTGACTGGGCCTGCCAGAAGTGGTCAATCACACCTTCCCTTCTGGTGGGAAGGGTTGTCCCCTTCCACTGAGACTCGAGGCACCAGCCGCCAAGCTAGGGCCAGGAGGCCTCCTGTGAACAAGCATGCAACCTCTGGCTTTCCAGCTCTCCACAAGCTGGTTTATGAGCAGTTTCTAAAAGACAACCCCTCCAGCTGCTGTTGTTATCAGCCAAGACCGGAAGGCTCTATAATTCTAGCAGTGTTTGGTGAAGGATAAAAATGGAGGACAGGGGCCGGTGAGATAGCTCAGCAGTGTAAAGCGCCTGCTTAGACAAGCTTAGGCAACTGCAGGGACTGTGGTTCAATCCCTGGCACCACATGCTACACCAGCCTCACCCCCGGAGCAGGCTGAGCCAGCCATAACAAATAAATAAATTAAAAAAAAAAAAATCTAGGACAGAGCACATGCTTAAGCAGAGCGCAGCAGACAGGTTTGGATCACTGGCGTGCACACTAAAACAGAGACTGAGACTGGGCATGGTGACACATGCCTGTAATCCCAGTGCTTGGGGGGCTGAAAACAGAAGAATCACTACAAGTCCAATCTATGTCGTGAGACTCTATCCTAAATTTAGAAAAAAATAAATAAAAAACCAAAACACACACACAAATGGAGGACAGGTGGGGTATCCATGTGTTTATGGAGGAAAGTGTACTACTCATGAGATGAGAACTTCAGAGACAAATGCCACAGCATAGCCAGGGCCGGGTTTGGCTATGCCACTCCAGTCCTCCTGTAGGTCCCTGGGGCAGAAGACATCCAGGCCTCTGGAATGCCACACAAGGCTTGCTCTTATTCAGTAGGATGTGCCATGTAATGTGTCTTGGCCTCTTGTGGAAAGCTCCTGACTGAAAACTAATTTCAAATAAGAAGCAGCATCAAAGGAGGCAACGTCAAGTCTGAGAGCTGCTATTTCTGTACTGTGATACACAATGGGGGAGAACAAGACTGAAACACACGTAGAGCTTCCATGATTGATCTGGCATTCTGTGGCCTCCAATGGCAACACTGAGACTTAAACATTGACTTGAATGCTTCCAAGGGACTATTTCAGCAACAGGAGATGCTGATAGATACTCAATCGCAGACCAAAAATCTAGTCAAAAGTAAAAAAAGGGTAACCAAGGAACAAAACAGGCCAATGCAGGCTGGTGAGATAGCTCAGTGGTCTAAAGCACCTGCTTAGGCAAACTTAGGCAACCACAGAGACCACAGTTCAACCCCCAGTACCACATATGCGACAGCCCTACCCCCAGGGCAGGCTAAGCTGGCCATAACATACATACATACATACATACATACATACATACATACATACAGTTAAAAAAAAAAAAAAAACAGGCCAATGCCATGGGACCCCAGAAGAAAAAAGGAGGCTATGAAGACAGCCAGCCCCAAGAAGTGTTCAAGGTAGCTTCCCCGACACTGTCCCTAGCTTTAGAACACTTAGCCTCATCATGTTCCTCAGGGCTCGAATCCAATCCCTGTGTCCTCATGTCCACAAGTACTCAAGAGTCCATGGAGTCAATTTAATTGGAAGTAGAAAAAAAACACTTCTAGTACCTGGGGTGCTTGGGAAAGGGATCTATAAACATACCATACCCTACGCATACACAACTCTGTGGAACTATCCCCTAGGTGGGACCAAGAATGTTTCTTATTCATAAAATCAGTACTGTGCAGGATATTTTATACAGAGATTATTACTGTACCTAGTAACTCTAGCAGGAATTTACACACTATGATGACAGAAATACTCCCAGCTGGGCATGGTGGCATATACCTATAATCCCAGCACTTGGGAGGCTGAGGGAGGATTACAGTGAGTAATCCTCAGGCCAGCCTGAGTTACACCACAAGACTCTCTGTTTCAAAAAATAAAACAAAATTTTAAAAAATAGAATTACTATGGATTATTTTTTTGCAAATTTTACAGTTCTGTGAACTAGCTTGGAGTGTAATCACCATACACAATATTGATTCTACAGAAAACTATACCTGGAGGCCCAGACAACCAACTCCCAAGCTTCTGAAGCATGACACATTTGTGTATTAGGGACTGTCTGTATTTTCATGCTTGGTTACCATTTTGGCCCTACGCCAATCAAACAAGTCCCTCTGAACATCGCTGTATGAACTGACTGAAGGAAGACTGAAGGGGACACTTTGTAAGTAAGCAACTTCACGCCTCACCAGTCGGGTGCCCCGTGACACACAAGACTGGGCATGACATGGCTTTTACTCAACGCCTCTCCATTTAAAATAGACTAGGCTGCCTGCTCAGGCAAACGCAGTCAGGCGCAGGGGACCTGGGTTCAATCCCCAGCTCTGCAAGGCTCACCCGCCGTGCCCTGAAGGCATCATCAGACAGACAGGAAAAAAAAGGTCTAAAATAGACTAGGCAAGGATACTTAAAAACAAACAAAAAACTTATGAACACAGCCTGTTCTATTTTACTGACTACTGAAGGTGGTTTTTCCAGTGCTTATTCACATCTCTCCAACCTGCTTAAGCACACGCTTGCTTCAGTCGCCGTCTTCCACAGGCATTGGCAGGGTCTGGCTATACCCCTAAACACAGAGGTAGAAAGTAACTACAACAGATTAGAATACCAGACAAAGCAGCTTCCTGCTGGTTTCAGTCAGTCGAGCGTCACAAGGCACACACAAGGAGAACCCGCAGACTTCGGTTACCAAGTCTAGAGCCAGCACCACACACCCTATATCCTTGTAGGGAAGCAGCCCCAAGATCCCACATGTCCGTAATTGCTAGTGGTTGCTGCAGTAGTTATGGGAGAAGAGGATGGTAAGAAAAGAAGCAAGGAAGTGGGCAGCAGGACAAAGAGCAGACTGTGCCTGGGGACTCAAGCACACGGGACACAGCACGAGCCCCAAAGTCAGTCAGAACCCAGAATGAGGAATTTGGGTGTCCACTGTTTTCCACACAGTCTACAATAACTTTTAGGGCTTTTGCTAACAACCCTGTTTTTAAAGCTTGAATTCTCCTTGTTCTTAACTGCTCTACCTCAGCCTTCAATCTTGCTGAAGGGCAAGTTCAAAAACACTGCATGGAACACTGAGGGCTCGCAACGCCCACCCTAACCAAGACAGCAGGGAGGGCCAGGGAGTGTGGTGGTCTGGGGAGATGCCTGTCAGTGTAGACTCAGTCTCTGAAGAAAGGCGACTGGAGGCACCTGGGCAGTGGCACAAAGAAGCAAAGGATGCTGGGCCAAAGAAGCCCTTTGGGCCCAGGTCTGCTCTGTGACCACTGGTCACACGGGACTTCAGCTCACTGGACAGCACCCCTTGCTCTAACTCGTTCACACAAGGCTTCCACTTAGAAAAGCATGGATGAATGCTCTGGAAACTGTGAAATTAAGCACTTTATTCTAACTTGAATTACCTTCATACAAAAATTCCAGTTAAAAAAAATAAGCCTGAAGAAAAAAATCAAATTCAACAAGCAGCCAAACCCTAAATATCCATCTTCACAAGAATAGACACGCCATTCAGCTCCAAGCTGTGAAGCCAAACTTGCCTCGGCAAGAATGCAGCTTTTAAGTTTATTTTTATGCCTTTTCTCCTCTTCTCCATTCAAATAATAACACACGTTGCACACGATCCAGAAGATGGGGGAGAGTTGAGAACCACAAATAATACAACAATCTTCAGGGCTGTGCCAAGGACAATACATTAAGAAGAAAGTGAAAAACAACGATTTAGTTTCAAATGCAAAGGCTTCACACCTGTGCAGAATCTTTGCTGGGAACTTTCTGGCAAGATCAAAATCTCAGCAAATTCCAAACAAATGAAACTCGAAAGGCAGATTACTTAGGAAGAATGATTTAACTGTAGACACCCCTCCCATCCTCACCCTGCTCTTCACTTTCTCGATGACCACCAAACCAGCCATAAAATCACACGCTAGTGAGAGCCTCGCTTCCGGCAAGCTGACAGCTCTTTGGTTTTGACTAAATCCCTCTTCCTCCTGTCAGCATCAGGGGGTCCCAGCTTCCAAACCTACAAAGTCTGGATGCAAGAGACCACTGCACAGCACTGCACATCACTGACAGCTCTTACATTTGGTCGGTGCTATGGAGCACAAGACCACCACATCTCAGGGAAAGTGCCCACCCCCAGAGCAGTAGGGTCCGGGCACAGTGGTGGCTGGAATCAGCTGATGAAGACAAGGACTGATTAGGCTGGCACGTCCATTTGTCAAGCATCACCACAGCTTGGATTAGCCTACTGAATCTAATCCAACCACCTCTGAAGCACTGTGAGGGCGACAAGAACTACATATGGGGCTCACTTAGAGAAGGCTTATGTGTGATGGGGTGGGGACTGTACCCACAAAACTTAATATAATGGGAATAAAGAAAAATGATACGAACTGTGAATTGATGGTGAATCAGTTAACACACAGTTCACACAAAGCCAGAAACTCAAAACCTCCCTATCAACCAGTTTCCAAATTACAAACCTTCTAAATAGCATAGCTCATCTACTCATTCACAAACTATTTATTGGGTACTTCGCCTACACCAGGTGCTATATCCAGCACTAAGAGACACAAATGACTGACCTGAAAGCAGCTCTGCCTCTTAGGAGACCAGGTGGACTACCTGGCAATAGACACACAGGCAACCACGCTGTGCAGGGGAAAGCAGAGGGTCCTGGGAGGACACGGAAGAGGCACCTGTCCTGGACCTGGTGGGGGGAACTCTGAGCAAGCATTCAAAAGTGGTGACTAGGATGAAACTAGACGAAAGAGCAAGCTTTAGCCAGGGGAAGGCAGAGTGCTCCAGCCAGAGGCAGCAACACTCCCAAAGCCCTGAATGCCAGTGGTACCATCCAGGAAGCAGAGAACCTCTGCAGGCCACAAGGGTGTGCACACACTGGCTCCAAGACCAGGGCTGTTCCCTGCCACAGAAGCAGGAGACAAAGACAGTTATTCAAACCAGGGAATAGAACATTCAAGAAGCAAACAGAGGCCAACAATGCTGAATGGCCCTACAATAAGGATGCAGGTATCAGTCAGCTTAACAAATTGGAAGCTAATAGCTACCTTGTTGTAAATTATTTCAGTGGCCCCATAAAGCAGAGTCCAGCTTCCTTGCAGAAGGCAAACAATGGGCACTGGGTCCAATTGAGTTTAAAAGTCTCTGCTGGTGAAGGAAATGGCTATAAGCACCAGGCAGGGAAAGTCTTGGTGGAGGAGGCTGAGAGCTCCGTACTGGTCCAGGCAAAATGGCAACAGAGAGGGAGGGCAAGGATGCATCACAAAGAACATCAGCATGGACCCTTGAGCAGGTGACATGGGAAGGGATATGGTGCCCAGATTTAAGGGGTACCCTACACAGGAACAGACTCCTTTCTGAGACAGAAATGTAGTGCAAAGGGGCAGTAAGCCTCAAGGCCAACGGTAGGGAGACGGACAACCGATTATAGTGAAGGGGAGACGTGAAATAAAGACTCAGAGGGCTCAAGTGCAGATCTAGATTTTCTCAGCAGCTCTTAGAAGACCTAGAAGAGAAAGGCAGGGGCATGGCTGGTGCAGGGCAAGAGCTGACTGGGTGCAGGTGGTAAGAGCTGGGGAGGCAGCAGCTTATGCAGCCATGTAAGGAGAAAAGTGAGGCCTAGGGCAGTGAGGAAGGCAGAAACAACTGAAAGTCTGAAAGCAGGAGAAAAATCCAAAGGAGGGGAGGGAACCCAGTGAGAGGACATGGAAGCACAGGAGGCTGCGGTGGGGAGAGTGGAAGGCCTGGGTTAGTGAAATGTAAAAGGCAGGGAAGATCTCAGAGACTGGGGCAAGAAGAGACAGGAGGACAGGAAATTCCCAGGACAGGAGGTGAGGGTGCACAGCAGCCTTCGAAAACGGAGAGGCTGCGAGCCTGGAAGCCAAGAGGGGTAGGAAGGAGGGCAAAGGGGCCCGATGACAGCACATGGAGCTTCAACCAGGCCAGCGCTTAAGGAATTCTGCAACAGGAAAGGGCCAGCCAGACAGCTCAGCGGACTAAAGCGTCTGCTTAGGCAGAGCACAGTGGCCAGGGTTCGACTCCTGGCGGCTATGCTGGTCCCAACCCCAACCCGGGCATGCTAAGCCAGCAATGGAGACTGGGCATGGTGGTGCACACCTGTAATCCCAACACCTGGGAGGCTGAAAACAGCCTACGAGTCCTATCTATGTAGTGAGACCCTGCAGACCCTGTACTAAATACATAAAAAAACCAAACCAAACCAAAACAAAACAAAATTAAAAAAAAAGGAATTCCACAATGGGGCAATTCACCAGAGGAGAGCTCGATGGAATCCCAACCCAGACACACACACTGACACACACACATACCTTTTAATCTGCCCGCACCACCCCATGTGTTCTCAATCCCCTCAAAAAAGCATAACCTCAAGGAAGGGCCTTACCCAGAGTTTGTGCTTCTGTAAAGTCATACTTAGCCCCTTCTTAAAGGCAGCTGCTCATCCATGACGCTTCATCTACATAGTGGCTTTGTTATTGTTCTTCTCCCCTATCCATCTACTTCTGCTATGTGTGTTCTAAGGTGTCCACGCAGTGACACATAAATGGTCAAAATAAACTCAGGAGAAAAAAAAAACACTAAATCATCTCCTACCAGTAAGAGTCATCCTGGGGCTGGGGAGATAGCTCAGTAGGACAAGCACCTTTCTGGCAAGCGCAAGGTCCTCAATTCAATCCCTGTTACCGCAACAAAAAAAAAAAGAGTCATCTAAGCGCCTTTTATTCTACTGTGTCATCCATTTGAAAGGAATGCTTTCCCTTTTCAAATCTTTAACTGGCTAGCTGAAGTAATCAACAACTATTAAACAATTATAGTACTAGCCAGTGGCGGCACATAGCTGTAATCACTGTACTCCGAGAGGCCTGAAGCAGGCAGATCACATGTTTGAACCCAGGCTGAGCAATTAAATGACTTAGCCAAACTCCAAAAAAATTTAAGAGCTGGGCCTGTAGCTCAGTGCAAAAGATTTGGATTTACTCTTTAGGACAGAAAAAAAAGAGAGAGAGAGAAAAAAAAAAACTATACAATCTTCATAGCTAAAATTAAAAGAGAAAGGAACACACGTTTGTTCAAGCCTATTGTCTGTAGCTATCTAGTTCTTGCTACTTCTTTAGGATAAGAAGAATTTATATGTGAGTGGGAAATAGCAGCAATCAATAAATCATTTAGAATTACCCACTTATTTTACTTAAATAACCGTAAAAGTCCCAGAATTTGTACTCCAGCTAAAGTGTTAAAATGCTAAAAGTTAAGGCTGATTCCTCAGCCATCTCAAAGATAATTATCAGTAAACTTCACATATTTTACAAGGTACTTGACCTGAAAGAATCAAACAAAGCCATCTGTGTAACGAGAACTGCTAATCCACAGAGCACAGAAGGAGAGAAGCCAGCGGACATCATAAGAAACACTCCTCACAGTTCACAGCAGCGGCAGCTGCGGACCCAGGGGCTGGGCCGAGCATTTGCGTATATCCTTAGTGAGATAGACGCAATTTTTTTTATTTTTTATTTACTTATTTTAAACTTACTCTATTTATTTATATATGTATGTATGTATGTCATGGCCGGCTCAGCCTGCCCTGGGGGTGGGGCTGGCGCAGCATCTGGTGCTGAGGATTGAACTGCTCCCTGCGGCTGCCTAAGCTTTCTGAAGCAGGCGCTTTAGACGGCTGAGCTATCTCACCCGCCCAACAGACGCATATTTGAAGATTCTTTTTGAAAGTCTGTATTTTTTAAGTTAAAATAAATTCTGCTTTGGGCACAAACTAAAGTCAATGTGTTTACAGACTTGAACAAAAGCTAGTACACCTCAATGAATGCAGGACTGCCTGCCTGTAAGTGCAATGTCCTACGGTTTGGGGTCTGGGCTACTGTCAATGTCCACAATGACACCCTTTAGAAGGGACCAGGGCCATTATAGCAGTAAGGTAAGAAGCAATAGCAGAGGATGCAAGTAAAAAGAAAAAGGGAAAATATAGAGAGAAAGAGAATATGTGCATGGATGGATGGATTGATTGACTGATTTCCCATGGATTTAGATGGTGGAATGTTAAGGACCAAAGAGGGAGAAAGTGGAACAGCATCCCATGCCAGTGCCGGGGCTGGAGCACACAGGCGTTTGCACCCGCTGCTGCTCAGCCCGCACAGCCAGCACCTCTCAGGTCTCCCGCCCCTCTTGCACCCCCTCCCAGCTTCTACTTGCTTCTGCTTTCAAGCAGCCCCAGAACCTGGGGCCCCAGCCTGTGGCATGCTTCTATTCAGCCACTTTCTCACCTGGCCTATTCCACTCGGACGGGCAGTCCCAAGTCTGTCTTGTTCACCGCTTGCCTCCACTGTCTGACAAAAGGCCTAGCATTTAGCCGCTGCTCATGTGTACACTGAATGGTAGAAGGAATGGGCCACTGCAGGAAGGGGCTTATACTCCAGAAAAGAGCAGAAGAAAGATGGATGAGAATCCTCACTGAGAAAGGGGTCTGCGCTGTTGGCTTTGATGGTATATATACGTGACAAAGCAGAAAGCAGCTATAGTAGTAGTATCTGCTGCTGGGTCCAAGTGTCCTGAAACACTGGCTGTTTTGTCCTTTTAGATTCAGCTCTTTTGGGGGAGGCACAAAATTGAGGACACAGAACTTGGCTGGCCCAATAGTAAAGACTTCTCTTTATTGTTTGTTCCAATTTGTCATGTCTGGCATACCTCTATAGCATAAGACAGATGTTCAGGAATGGTCAAAGAAAAAGTAAGCCCTCCTACCTAATTAGCATTTTCACTGCTAAATAGGGATAGAAACCCTCAATATACATTCCTTGCAATCTATATATTTGCTTTCTTTTTATCATGGTTATCATTTATTTTATCCCTTAGTAGAAGATAGAGAAAATACCTGATCATGTGATCAAACACATCACAAGTATCATTCCTAACCAAGTCACAACGAGTTTTTTGGGGTTTTTTTGTTTGTTTGTTTGTTTCTTTGTATTTTAAGTCAGGGTCTATAGGGTGTTCAGGGTCTCACTACTAGATCAGACTCATAGTGATCCACCAGTTTACAACATCCCAGGCACTGGGATTACAGGTACGTGCCACCACACCCAGTCTCAACTGCTGTCTCAGGGTGACCTGGGGCAGGGCTGGCATGGCAGGCTCACGATGTAAATTATTAAAAACATTATTTCTTAGATTTCTCAGTGTAAACATAATGAACCAATCATTCTTTTTCTCAATTCTCATAGGGCTCTTTCAATGTAACTTCTAAGTTGGTCATCAAAAATACTTCATGGGAAGAGTCGAACCTTGGACAAAAATATAGCTACACTCAACTGCTCGAGGTGGAAAAAAACTGGTGGCTTCCAACTTCCTCAAAATAGCAGAAGAGGCCAAGGATGAAGAGTAAACAGGGAAGGGCAGAGAGAACAGCAGCATCTGGCCAGGGATCTGACCCCGGGGTTTGCTGCCAAGGGCATTCATTTCCTGGGGCCACCAGCCCTCCGCCCTCTGCTCAGGTCCCCCTGTGATGAAGGCACACCCATTGGGGCAAAGCTGAGCATCACACGCGCCCTAAGTCGTGCTGACTGGATCTTTCTGGAGAGAACAGAGCTTGGAGTAGAGGCTGCAACCCTGAATGTGTCCAAGGGCCTGCAGCAGCAAGGCAAGGACAGTGAGTCCTGGGGGGACTGTGGTAGAGTGCAGCCACGCCCACCCAAAGGAGCCCTCAGCTCAGCAGCGAGATGGCTACAACGTGGATTCAGTGATTTTCTGAATCCAGATTCATGGGTGATTTCTCCTGATTCATAAGCTATGGGAAAAATATTAAACTTGTCTCGTTTAGGAACACTGTACACCAAGCGGAACATGGTTGTTGGTGGCCAATTTGTAAGAGGTTAGAAACAAAGGTCAACAAAGGTCAAAAGCCACAAACTATCTCTTCGGCCCCACTTTTGAAAGCTGGAGCTACACACCACCACATTGCTTTTCTGTTAAAGCTGGGCTCACGAGCCAGAGATGCGGCCGAGTACACTGAGGCTCAGAGGCCTGAAATACTTCCTGCCACACAGACCAAAAGCATCCACAGCACCTCGCCCAAGGCCTGGGGCACAAAACAGAACTGGATGAAGATCAGTTGTGAGTGGGTTTTATCCTGAACAAGAGTAGAACACGGAGCAGACTGTGTTTCTTCCATGAATGAGAGATTCACATGCAATTACAAAACCCAACAATGTCCTATAGACGTAATTTTTTTTTATGAGCCGAATATATTTATTAGGGGAAAGAAAGCTCCTGTCCAAGAGAGGGACGGGGGCGGAGGGTCCCAAATGGGTGGTACCCCCAGACATAAAAATTTTAAAGGGAACTGTATTCACCGCTGTAGCATTCAGTACTGATATAGTAAGATCTCATTTATGCCCCAAAGGACGTATTTTATCTTTAAGGACGGAACAGTGGTTCTTGAATTAGGAGCGAGGGGAGCAAAAAAGGGACAAGGAAGAAGAAAAGGAAACAAAGCTCTTGTGGGTGGAGGGGGGCAGAGGGGCTGGAGGGAGGGGACAGGAATGGGAAAACAGAGGTAGAAGGTGTGTCGCATATTCCCTATGATGAATGTAGTCACTGTATATATCTAAAATGTACCACTAACATCAAGGAAAAACAGTTGAGTTCTTAAAGTTTTGAGTTAAAATG
>PVKN010019587.1:0-16310 GCA_004027915.1 Capromys pilorides | reverse complement strand
ATCCAGGCTGCAGCGTTGGCGTTGAGGTCGGGCAAGAAGCTTGGGGGGCCTGGCTTACGCCAGTCTTGGGGGAGTAGTGGGGGAGCACCAGTGGCTGGGGTGGGGAGGAGGCCAAGGGGGGCGGGGGATGGAGATGAAATAAAGACAGGTGAAGGGTCAGTGGGGAGGAAGCCTGGGGCAGGAGATTTGGGAGGGAGGCAGTTGGGGTTCAGGTAGGGGGAAGGGGAGCTGCTGCCTCCACCCCTTACCCTCTCTTCCCTCCCCTGGGCAGGGGGGGAGAGAGAGATCGAGAGTCCCAAGGGGCCCATGGAGGGCACCTCACCTTTTCGGATGGAGCCATCGGGGGAGGGGGCGTAGTCAGTGAGGAGGAAGCAGGCACGGTCCCGGCTGTAGCGGCTCCGGCTTCCAGGGGTGATGGGACTCTTGTCCTCAGGTGACATGGCAGGCTGGTCGATGGCCGGGCAGTCCTCATGGGCCAGTGCAGCAGCTGCAGGGTCACCATTGGGGCGGGAATCTGCATCCCCAGGGATCAGACAGAGACACAGAGGAAAGTGTGAGGTGCTTTGGAAGAGGCTGGGCGCTAGGGAAGATTCCAGGGCAGGGTCCAAGGGGACATCGGGAGAGGTCAGGCAGGGGGTCTGAGGTGGGCTGGTGGCCAGGGCTAGGTGCTGGGGGTGGGGAAGGCCAGGTGAGATGGTAGGGGCCTGGGGGCAGGGAAGGATGCAGAAGATGTGGCTGGAGGCTGGGTCAGCCAGAAGCCGCCCTGACAGAACTGGCCAGGGTGAGCGCTGGGGGCTAAGAAGGGCAGCAAGGGTAAGGGTGCGGTGGGGCGGGGCAGGGCTGGGAGGTGACAGGTGTGGGGGGGGGAGGTGGGGGTCCCCTAGGCCCTGACTTGAGCTATTTTTAATAGGTGTGAAACTGGGCCAGTGGCTGAGGGAACAAGATGGGGGCCGCGTGGCCCAGCTCCTTCTCTTGACCTACTTAAGGTCTGGGGGTGGGGCCCATCTCTCCCTCCTCCCGCCACCCAAATTACTTCCTCGGGAGGTACGGGCTTCCTGGGGACACACACACAACCTGCTGCTGTCCCCTCACCTCGAGTCCTCCCAGTGACATCTGTCTGGCCTCTCTCTAGGCCCCTCCAAGAGCTCAATAGCCACCACTGTTCTAGCTTGCACCCTCACAGCTGTGGTCTCTTGACTCCTCTGGTCTCACTGAGAGAACATCCTGGCTTCTCCCGCAAACCGTCACCTGCCCCTTAGCCTCCCTTTGTCCCCCTTGTCTCCCTGCACTTCCTGCCATAGACCCACTACGTCACACTGAAGGCCTCCAGGATGCCTGTGACACCCTGAGCTCCTGTCACCAAATGGCCTGTGGCTCAGCCTCAATGGTCCCTGGAACAGCTTGGTTTCAGGTCTGTCCCTCCCCAGAGAGGTGAAAGCTCCACACCTCTGGCTGTGAGGACTCCTCTCTGGCTTGCCTGTCATTTCTCCTCTCTCCCACACTGGGGCCAGCCACCCTGTCTCCGAACCTCCCATGGTCTCCATCTGCCCCCACACTCGTGTCCCAGCCTCACCTGCCCTGTTGATTTCCACCACTTCCTCCTGAGCCAGTGGGCAGGGCTCACCAGGGGCCGGCAGAGGAGGCAGCCCCATGATCCCCAGTCCCCCCGCACCTCCCCTGAGCAGCCCAGGGTGCGTGTGGGGCCCAGGAGGGTAGGCCCCGGCCACAGTCACCCCCATGGAGGGTGGGGTGATGGGTGGTGGAGGGCTCATGCCACCGCTGCCATGGTGAGGATGGGGTGGGGGAGGTGGGGGTGGGTCAGGCTTGCAGTAGTTGGGCGAGCCGGGCTGTGGGGGGCGAGGGATGTGTTTGTTCTTCTTCTTGGGCAACTTCTGTTTGGCCATGGCCAGTGAATAGTACATGCCAAAGTTGTTGACAATGACAGGAACAGGCATGGCGATGGTCAGCACCCCTGCCAGGGCACACAGCGCCCCAACTAGCATCCCAGACCACGTCTTGGGGTACATGTCTCCATAGCCCAGGGTCGTCATGGTGACCACGGCCCACCAGAAGCCAATGGGGATGTTCTTGAAGTAGGTGTGATTGGAGCCCAGGATGTCGTCGGGGTCAGCGCCAATGCGCTCAGCATAGTAAATCATGGTGGCAAAGATGAGCACCCCCAGGGCCAGGAAGATGATGAGCAGCAGGAACTCGTTGGTGCTGGCGCGGAGCGTGTGGCCCAGCACCCGCAGCCCCACAAAGTGACGGGTCAGCTTGAAGATGCGCAGGATTCGGACAAAGCGGACAACACGCAAAAAGCCCAGCACGTCCTTGGCGGCCTTGGAGCTGAGGCCCGAGAGGCCCACCTCCAGGTAGAAGGGCAGGATGGCGACACAGTCGATGATGTTGAGGCTGCTCTTGAGAAACTCCACCTTGTCCGGGCAGAAGGTGATTCGCATGAGGAACTCGAAGGTGAACCAGACCACACACACGCCCTCCACGTAGGTCAGGAAGGGTTCCGTCTCCACCTCCACATTGGTGATGTTCTCCGGCGGGGCCCCAGGGATCGGGGAGGCCTGTGTCACTGTCTTGTTGCTGATGTGGATGAAGCCCTCGTGGGTCTCCAGGCAGAAGGTGGTGATGGAAATGAGGATGAAGAAGAGTGAGGCGAAGGCCACATACTGCAAGCAGGATGGGAGAGAGAGAAAGATGACCGAGGCACAGAGTCCACCAGGATCTCAGCAGGACTCTTCTACTGTCCCCTGGCTGGCCTCCCAGGCCCCACCCAGAGGGCGTCCAGGTGTCCCAGCCCTGGGGCTCCATCATCTCTGGCTTCCTGTGCTGCCCTCTGAAGTAACAAAAGGAATAGAACAGCAGGACAGGACCAGGCCCTAGCAGAGCGGGCAGCAGAGCAGTGTCTCCTCTGGAACCCTCCCTCTAGTCCCCTGTTCTGCCTTCTAGACCACCAGCCTCCACCCCAGGCTCTCTGGCTAGCTCCAAGGGTTAAACTATGGAACAGGCCAAGGGAGACTAAAGTGACACACACACACACACACACACACACACACACACACCATGCCTCAGAAGCTTCCGGGCTCAGCCTGGAGTTCAGGGAAGGGAAATGTGGGGTGGGGCTGGGGGACCACAAGGTGGTTAAGAACAAGAAAACCTGAGTTTAAATCCAGCTTTCAGTATGCCAGACTTGGGGCAAGGATGTTAGGCTTTCTGAACCTTAAGCTTTTTCATGGGGTTGTAAAAATTAAATGAGGTGCATGTACCAAGGGCTTGGCCCTGGGCCCAGAACACAGTAAAGTCTGAACTGTTACTGGGGTACAGGACATCATTTAGTGGGGGTGGGGGTGTGCCCATGTTCAGGCCCCCAGAAAAGGGAAAGGCTGGATGGAAACTTCGCCCAGAGAACACAGGACAGGGAAAGTAGGGGTTTAAGTCCCGAAGAAAGATGGGGTGGAAGGGTTAAAGACGCGAAAAGTGAAGAGGAGAGAAAAGGCAGCAGAGGAGCTGGAGACTCAGAGCAGGGGTCCTGACTCTGGCTGAGGGCAGGCACGTGGTCAAAGAATTAGGGGCTAAGGAAACTTAGGCCCCGGCAAGGTAGGGGAAGACTAGGGCTCCTGCGACCCAGTGGAGTGGAGTCTGACAGAGTCTTGCACAGGGGGTAGCGAGGTCAAGGCCTAGGGGAAGGCCAGGGGTCAGCTGCTGGAGCCCGCAATGGGCTTTGTCAACTATTGGGGGAGTTCCTAGGAGAGGAAGAGAAATAGGCGAAGGGGGCTTCAATCGGATGGGCAGTGGAGCCTCCGGGCACAGATAGCCCTGGACCTTGGGGTGGCCCGGGGGCATTGGCCAGGGACCTCTGCCACCCTCTTGGTTTCTCCGCAGTGGGTTAAGAGGCAAAAGGCCTCCGCAGAGCGCATGCCCGGAGTTCCCCAACCCCCCTCCGTGCCAGGCGCAAGGCAGGCTGCGGCACCGCAGTGGGGGCGGGCCGGCCAGGCGGGGGGCGGGGCGCGCGGCGGACAGCACCGCGGACAGCTCCCGCCGCAGTGCGCAGCCGCAGTGTCCCGGCACAGTGTTAACCCCTACGTGGCTGGCGCCCAGCAGGCAGCGCGCAGCCGCAGAGCCGTGCTTCCGGACAGAAGCCGCGGGACCTGCTCGGTTAACTCCTTCCCTCCCAAGGCACAGGAAAGAAGTGGACACCCGCTGCAGTCCACAGCTGCAGGGCTGGACAGCGTGGACTGGTTTAACCCCTTGTCCCAAAGAGGCTCAAAAGCAGAAAGAATAGGTGGGCAAGGAGTCTCTGCAAGGAGGAAAGGAAAAATGACAAAGAAGGGAGAAAGTAGGGCCAGACTCTGCACTTGGCATTGACCAGAGCTCCTAACTCTCAAGCAATCTGACTTAGAGTCTGTAAAGTGCCTGGTACACCGCAGACACACAGAAAAGCATCTGCGCAGTCAATAAATGACCTCCGTAGCTGTCCCAGACCCCTAGTCAGATCGTCACCAAAGGACTCCACCCCCGCCCTCCCCCTCACCTTAGCACCCTTCAATGGGGTCACGGGAGGGAAGGGCACCCTGGGCCGCGGGGGGTGGGGCAGCTAGCAGGCCTCAGGGGCATCTAAGGCCATGTCCCTTCCGCGCCTCTTCCTCCCGACTTCCCCCAACTCAACCCCAAATCTCGCCAACTCAGCGCTTCTCAGGGACCAAACTTTCTGCGGTGCCTCCAGGCCCCCTCCCCCTTCCTTCCTCCCTCCCCCGGCGCAAATGCGGCACTGCGGCTCCGCGTCCTTCCCGGCCCAGGACGCGGCACTGTGGGGGGAGGGCGCCTGGACCGGTTCCTCCAGGTGTTTGGGCCTCCTGGGGGGGTGGAGTGGCCCCCAGGACCATTATGCTTTCTCCCTCTTTCTAATTCTCCCAACTTTGAGCTGCTTTCCCGTCTCTTCCCACACCTTCTCCCTCTGGAGTCTCCTGGACTGGGAGAAAGTTAGGGAAGAGGTTTGGGAAGAACTAAGGGGGAGGGCAGTTACAAGCGCTTAAGGAAGTTTTGTAGAAGTAGAGAGTACTTGGGAAGGACTCATAGGCTATGAGGGAGATACAGACAACTGGAGGAGAGACGCTAGAATACGGGCTCTTTGTGGTAGAGGGAGAGAGGCTGCGGGCCCAGTCCTAGGCTTGGGGAAGGGGAGCATGAGAAACCGAGAAAGCAGGGCTGAAAGAGGGAAAATGGGGAAGGGAAAAGATCCTGAGGCAGGCAGACAGAATGGGAGCTATCTGGAGGAGTTTCCGGGCTGAAGACCAGAGTGAGATTCCCAAGGTTTAGAGAGATAAAGTTCTACAGCAGGAGGTGAAGTAAGTTGACAGACCAGGAAAAGGAGTAGGGCAGTTTGGGAAAGGCAAAAACCCCAGGGACAGAGTGTGGTACGCAGTTGACAGGACCGAAAGGAGAAGCTGGGGTGAGGGAGAGCACTGTTGGAGGACACACGGGGCTCACAGAGGAAACTCCAGAGAGCATGGGCGCTCCAGAGTGTTCTGGAAACAGGAGGAGGCGTGTGAAAGACTGGGGGAAGCGCACATAGCTCTATGGGGAAAGGCCTTAGGACGAGAGGTTGCACAGGATAAGAAAAGGGAGACAGAAACAGAGGGGGTGGCAGGGAAGGCGCCCCAAGACTCAGCCTTGCAGCACGGCGGAGCAAGGGGTCAGGAGGAGGAGGAGCCTACCAGGCCCTGCAGTCAGGGCAGGGGCTTTTGGAAACTTTGACAGGGTTGGAGGCTGGGTTGAGAATAACCAGGAGACAGAATTTGGAGAGAGGCCTCCTGGGATCTGGGCCCAGGGAGAACGGGGAAGTAGAGAGGACAGGGCAGGAGGCAGGTTCATAGGACCTAACAGAGTGGGAAGGCTGTGAAGAGAGCTGGGCATTGGGGCAGATGGGGGGTGGTGGAGTGCTTCAAGAAACCGGGCCTGGAAGAGGTCCTTGGAGGGTGTGGGGGTAGCCAAGGCTGGTGACAAGACACTTGGAGGGGCTGGGAAACTAGAGATTGGGTTTGTTCAGAGGAGCCCCCTGAGATTCATGGTCAAGGGGAACTTTCTAAGGGTCTAGGGTGGCCTGGGAGAGGCACCAGAGACTCTAAAGGTTGGAGACATCTTTTGGGGACCTGAAGGCAGGTGGGGGATGTTGGAAGGACGGAAGGTCCGGTTTGGGAGCCCACAGCTTCTAGAAAGGGCTGGGATTGGCACTCTTGAGGACCTGGGGGTGCCTGGAGAGGGGTGCTGAGGGCCCCGAGAGCGGCTCACCCTGGCGGCCCGCGACGAGTAGGGGTCCTCGAAGAGCGCCCACACGCGGGGTTGCCAGCGACGCCACCACGTGCCGCCCGCGCCGCCCGCGCCCCCTGGCGGCCCCCCGGCGCCGCCGCCCGCATCCTGGAAGCAGAGGCGCTTGAGCTCGCCGCCCGCGCCGTCCAGGCCGCCGCCGCCCGCGCCCGCCTCGTCGTCCAGGCCCGCGTCGTGCGCTCCTGCGGCGGCGGCGTTGGCGGAACCCGAGGAGTCCGGGGCCTCGAAGGAGTCGAGTGCCTCCTCGGCGTCGCGGTGTTGCCGGTAGGTCATCCAGCAGCAAGCCTCCACGTCGGTCTCGTCGATGCCCCAGAAGCCCAGCTCCTCTTCGAAGAGCGGCCCGCACACGTCGGCCGGGCAGTGCAGCTTGCCGGTGCGGTAGTAGTTGAGCACGTAGGCGAAGACGCCCGGGTGCCGGTCGAAGAAGAACTCGTCGGCGCCCGGGTCGTAGTCAAAGCGCGCGGCCGCCTCGGGCTCCGTCAGGCCGGCCAGCCGCGTCCCCGGCAGGGTGCGCAGCGTCGAGCGGTACGTCTCATGGCGCACGCCGCCCACGTTGATCACGATCTTGCCGCTGTCTCCACCGCCGCCGCCGTGCCGCCCCATGGCCGCCGCTGGCAGCCCGGGGCATGGCTCGGCGCGCCGGCCCCCGGGCCCGCGGGGTGCCGGAGGGCCCGCCGGGGATGCGGCTGGGCCGGGCTGCGCAGGCTGCGGCGGCGGCGGTGGCGGTGGGGACAGCGGCGGCGGGGACTCGGGCGGCTGCGGTGGTAGCGCCGGCTGCTGCTTGCTGGCCCCCTGGCGCCCGCGGAAGGATGAGACGCAGACTGAGCTCTGCGTCTGGACAGGGGGCGGGCCGAGAGGGGCGGGGCTCTGGAGGGGCGGGGCTCAGAAGGAGAGATGGACGTGATTGGGTGGGAGGAGGCGATGGGTGAGAGGGGCGGGCCTAAAGGGCTCAGAGACTGACACGATTGGGTGGAAGGAGACGATTGATTGAAGGGCGTGGCCTCGTGGGAAAATATCGGATCTTATTGGCCTGGTGGTTGTGGGCGGAGATAAGGCCTAGAGAGGGGATGGGTCTCTAATACAGCTTGAACGGGGGAGCTCAAATGAGGCTCGCGAATAGGACGCCTATTGGAGGGGAACGGGTGTCAAAGGGTAGCTAATGCCTTCTGGGCTGAGCGGTTCAGGGAGAATGGAGAAAGCGGAGCAAGATAAGCAAAAGAGACCTGAGAAAACAGGTGGCAGGAGGGTGGGGTGGCGAAAAGGGAGGGAAGCCAGGCTGACCGGGAAAGTTAGGGCCAAGATCGGAGAACTCGATCAGATTGCACTAAGAAGTGACCCGAGAGGAATAAGGTTTTGCACACCTGGACTTAAAACCCTAGCAGGCAGTAGCAGGTATGGAGGGTCAGATGGAGAGGGCGGAGTGGGGCTAACATTGGAGGGATCGGAGCCGAGAACAGTAGAAACGGCCCTGATTGGGCTGGGGCAGGGAGAAGGGACTGAACTAGGGTCGGGAACTGTACACCGAATGGGACCAGGCAGAACTGAAAAGGGCCAGGGCGAAGGGAAACCGAACCAAGGGAAGGCCCGAGGCTGCAAGCTAGGCCTGGCTACACCGGACCGAGAGAAGGAACGTCCCGAAGGATAGTGCGGAACAGAGGTCAGTGGGTGAAGAATGCTGGGGACCGTAAACATCTGGAATGGGCTTGGGGAGAGGGCGGAGGACGAAAGGGGCGCTAGAGGGAAAAGTGAGCGCTAGAGGAAGGGGAGTGACCTGGCACGGAAAGATTTGAGGATAGGGCCCTAATTAAGGCTCCGTGAGGCCTTAGGGGACAGAGTAAAGACCAAGGGATGGGCAAGAATTGGTGAAAACTGAGTATAAAGGGAAGCGGAAAGAAGAGGACAGCCAAAGCTCCCAAAGGTGGCAACAGGAGGAACTAATGGTGAGGAAGGGAGTTGAGGTATCAAAGAGGCCTGGAGGGGGGTTGTTCAAGACTAGAGTTAGGGGCGGGGCCAGAACCTGACGGCCCGCCTCCAAGCGGGACAGCCCCGCCCCAGGGCGGTCCGAAGTGCTGGGAAACAATGCGCAGGCTCAGGGGGCGGGGCCAGCGGCTGCGGAGGGAGGCGGGGCCTGTGGGAGCGAAGGGGCGGGTCAGGGCGCTGCGTGTCGCTCTGCCGAGTCCCAGGCAGATGCCTCCCGCTGCAGGTGTGCGGCTGGTTTGTATTGTTTCTCACCCCACTCCCGCTCCCGCGCCTGTCTCTTTTAATGTCCCTTTTCCTCCTCGATCTCTAAGTGCTTGTCCTACCCCTTGAGTCTGTGTCCCCCTGTTAAATCTGCCCTGTCCTTGGTCTTCTGAACTCCCCTCCCTTCTTGAATCTCTGTCCCTTTTCTCTCTAGGGCTTAGTCTCCCCTCCCGCGGTCGTGACTTCATACCCTCCCTCTAGTATTTTTTGGGGTCTCTAGTTCCTCGCTCTGCAGTCGCTGGTCTCCCAGGTCTCTGTGGCACCTCGCCTCTGCTCTTGCTCCCTCTCCATAGATTGCTGTCTCCTCCTGGGTGCTGTCTCCCCTCTTCACTGCTGAGGCCCCCACCTCTGCCTTGTCGCTGGGTGGCCTTCCTGTTCCTGAGTCGCTCTCCCTCCAAAAGGCTGTCCCCTCTTTGAGTTTCTGCTTTACTCCCTCCCAGGCTCTGCCGTTCATATGGGTCGCCTACTCCTCGCTCTCCGCCGGCCTCGGCCCCTCCGCTTCCCTCTCTCCCTGTGCCTGTCAGATCATTGCTCTCTTTGCAGCTAACTCCCCGTCTCTGGATCTCTCACCCTTTTTCTCTGTCTCCTCCTTGGGTATCTCTTCTCCCACCACTCTCTTCTGAATGTCTCTTTCTGGGTGTCCCCTCTCTCTGGGCCTCTGTCCCCTTTCTTCAGGGCACCCCGCCCCCCACACCTAGATCGAACCCCCATCCTGGCCGGGACTCCAGGCTGCGACACTGCAGAGAGTTGCAGAGGTGGGCCCATCCTGCAGGCCTAGGAGGCCATGCCCTCATCCCCAGACCCTGGGCTCTCCCAGGACACCAATCCAGGGTCTTCAATCTTCAGGCATCCCTCAGTCCTATGATGGGACCCGCCAGGACTGAGAAAAGTCCCGGGCACCACCACCCCTTCGTGCCCCCTATTCTAGTATGCTCCAGACAGAAGCAGTCAGTCCTGAGGTGAGAGATGGGTAAGGGGTGAGTGAGGCCTTGGGGTCTGGGTGGAGGCTGGAGCTGGGGTTGGGCTAGGAGTAGAGGCTGGGGCAGGACCTGAGTCAGCCACCAGCCCCATATCTCACCCCCACCCCTGCTTTCTACTATTTGACTGCAGCCAAGGCATGGGATCAAGTGACCAAATCAGCGTTTTAGCAGAGGTCAGAAGGTATGGAGAAAGTGGGGGTTTGGTGGAGAGGAAGAAGCTAGAAAAGGGGAGACTGTGGGACGAGATTTGGGATTGGAAATCAGGGAGAGAGGAGGAGGCGGACAGCAAGGAGTAGTAAGAAGGTGGTCCACACTCCCTGGGCCCAGGGAAATCTGGACACCCTTATTCCTCTCACCAGGCTACATGGAGATGTATAAGCCTGGAGTCTCCACCAGAGAGGGGGCGTTGGGAGAGGAGATCAACCCTGGGTTACAGCTTAGAGTCAGGGGAAAGCAGTGGACTCCATGCTTGGCAACAGGCCCCAGGAGAGGAAATGCTACTGCTGCCTGCCCAGGCCCTCAGATCTTTCCCCAACCCTGCTTCCACTCCATCCTTTCCCAGGCACTTAAAGCACAGAATTCCTGAAAGATACAAACAAACTCCAAGCTTTGCGTCCTCATCACCCGGACTCCCGCTCCCATCCTCCCTTCTGCCTTCCCCAGGGCCCTGCTTTTGGGGATGGGTCTCCCAGTCCCTGATTTCTAAGACCCATTCCTTGTACTTCCACCTCTATTCTCGTCAGTTCCAAATCCAGGAAAGGGAGTCTCACTAAAACTAAAAATATGGGGACTCTCTACCTAAAATGATTGGTCGCCGGAGACCCTTCCAATACCTTGATATGCTAAAGTCTAAAACCATAGGGGATTGCTCCGCTGTCATTTTTGGGTCCCATCTCCCAGTCCCCGCCTCCATAACTAGGATTCAGGTTGTCCTACGCCCCGGGAACCTAAACCTCCGCCCCCTCCCCGGTACTCACCCCTCGTCAAGGCGAGGCAGAGATGGGGGGAATCCGGGGGTTGGCGATGGGGGGAGGGGTGGCCCAGCCTTGGCAGCTGTGGGCAGCGAAAAGCTGCAGAGGGGCAGTGACATCACCCCCGGAGGAGGGGCTGTCCCGCTCCCCCTAACCCGGGGGCTTCAAGCTCCGCCTTTATGGCGTACCCAGGGTCCTGAAATCCCCAGGGGAGAGAGGAAGAACTGGAGACGAGAACAGAACAAACGGTATCCCCTCTCCTTACAACAAGGGTTGAGAAATCTTTCACCGATTTCAGCCACACTCCCCCCACTGCCACCTGTAGCTGTCGTCGCGACCTGCCGCCTCCCACTCTTGTTGTGGCTGCACCCGCCCCCACCAACACAGAGAAACAATGCGGACTACAACATCCGGCGTGTTTCGAGGGCCTGGCACCTTTGGCTGGAGGCAGAGAAGGCCAGGGGCCTCATGGGATTTGTGGTACATAATAGAAGCCTCCGTTTAAATAGTGTGAGATCTGCAAAATAGGGACCTCTGGAGGTCCGAACACCAATTTTTTTTTTCCCTTTCAAAAAGCATGCACTTAAGAGACAAGTAGCTTCATTCAGTGGAAATATTTTATCTTTTCTGGAAGTCGGATCTTTGCTACCCTGTGGTGCGCAAGCGTCTAAACCCAGGCATCAGTCGGAGAACTGCGCCTGCGTGATCCCGCTCCCTCCCAGGTTTGCGCTCCGGACGCGAGCGCGCGCCAGCCCCACTCGGGGACCCATGGCTGCGGTCCCCCGGTCGAAGACCGCTACGTAGGCCCCTAAGAAGACGTCGCCGAGGATCCAGAGAGGTCCTGCAGGCGGAGGTATATCCAAGGCCTGGAAGCCGGACAAGCAGAGGCGGAAGCCACCCTGAGAAAGCTGCGAAGCACAGAGACAGGACCACAGGGTGTCCGTTAGGGGACGCTCTCCAGGCTCCACCCTCTCGGGCCCCGCTCTCGCTGTGGGCGTCATCTGACGTCATCGTGACGTTCACTCACCTGGATGACGTAGTCCTGGGCGGTGAGATTAAACCAGACACCCCCGAGGAGGAAGGACACTGGCGGGAGCGTTGGGATTTTCGAGCACTGAATGAAGTGCTGAGGAGGAAAGGAACAAGTAAAGCCGGACAATTCTTGCTCGGTTCCTTTGCCTCTCCTGGCTTCCGAGCTTCAGAAGGCGATGCTAGTTCTGTGCAGCTGCGTATCCGGAGCCTTATCCGGAGCCAGGCTTGTTACCTAAGTTTCTCTCACCCAGACCCAAAGAAACTTGCCTTCTCAACCCCTCCTGAGTCACCCGGGCCCCGGGGCACGCTTGGCTGCCTGCTTCCCACCCATGAGGTCTAGAATCCTCACTGCCTGCCTTCAAACTCCCACCTGCCTTCCTAGCCCACACCCACCAGAGAGTGGGTCCTTACCTGGCTGCCCAGCCAGGGGAGGCCCCCGATGGCCCTGTGCAGGGCACGGATCTCCTCAGAGGGTCCTGTGATGAGGGACGTGCCTGTGTCTACAATGGCAGCGCAGCCCTGCGCACACAGAGTCAGCCCCGTGCCCACCATCACTCTGCGGGGGCGGAACAGTCATTAGAGGCAGCGCCCTAGGGCTCCAGGGACCCAGACCCAACCCCTGACATGGGAGGCCACGTCGCTCACCGCTCCATGTGGATCTGCCAGTAGGCGGGAATGGTGACCGGCACGAAGGTGAGGGGCGGAATGTAGTGCGCCGGGTCCGAGCCCCCCAGGACCAGCTCGCCCCCGTGAGCTCCTCGAATGTCCCTGCAGAGACAGAGCTGTAAGTAGCGAAAGCGTTTCCCCTGCCACCCCAGGAGTGACGGTGGATGGGACCTCGTGCCGACTGGGTGGTTTCTCAGTTCTAGTTGGGCTGGTGGAATGTGGGACTGGGAAGGCAAAAAAAGAAATCTCTCTGTTTCTCTCTCTCCCTCTCTCCCTCTCTCCTTCTCTCCCTCCTCTCCTCTCTCCATCTCTTTTATCTTTACTTTATTTTAACCTCTTTCTTACTATTTTTTGTGACACCGGGGATCGAATTTGGGACTTTGCGCTTGCCAGGCAGGCACTTATACTGCTGAGCATCTCTGGCCCTTTGTTTTATCTTCAAAATGGGTCTCAGGAAATTTCCAAAGCTGGCCCTGATGGGGCCTGCGGGTTAGCTCAGTTGTTTAAGCGTCTGCTCAGGTAAATGCGGTCGGGTGCAGGGGACAGGGCTCAATCGCCAGCTCCATAGCCTTACCCAATGCGCCCTTAAGGCAGCCTGAGCCAGAAGAAAAAAAAAAAATCCAAAGCTAGCCTTGAGCTAAGAGCTGGAATTACAGGCCTGTGGTACCATGCCCAGCTAAAGTGGTGATTTTCCTTAACCCCATCAGGGAAGAACTTTAGTATTTGAGGACATCCTGAAGTGGAGATGCAACCTCTCTATCTGAAAGGTAGAACCTTTTTTTTTTTTTTGGTTTTTATGGCCAGCTCAGCCTGCCCTGGGGGTGGCACTGGTGCTGCATGTGGTACTGGGGATCAAACCACGATCCCTGCAGTTGCCTAAGCTTTCCTAAGCAGGCGCTTTAGACTGCTGAACCATCTTGCCGGCCCTAAGCTAGGGCCTTTGAAGGGAAAGTTCCTGAGCTCAATGCCGTTGCAACAAAGTGGAACACTTTGGTTCTGGATCAGTGCCTGGCCTGAGTGAAGGGGCCAGGATGGCTTCCTGTCGGTGGTGAGACTTTCACACTGTGTGTCAGTGTCTAGGGAAGTCTTAGGCGTCCAGAGCCGCTGCGAGTGATGGGAAGACGAGGAGGGACTTCCAGGGAGGTATGGGAGGGACCCATCTCCTGAAAGGAAGGCAGGACCTCCTGGGTGGGCACAACATCAGAGTGACTAAGTGGGCACAGGAATTTCTCTCTCTCTTTCTCTTTCTTTCTTTCTTTCTTTCTTTCTTTCTTTCTTTCTTTCTTTCTTTTGTGCAGGACTGAGAATTAAACTCAACTCAGGACCTTGTACTTGCCAGGTAAGCGCTTATTCTACTGAGCTGTCTCCCTGGTCTCAGGAATTTCTGATTAGGGGTGATGGATTTCTTTGGACGGTGAGTGAGACTTTCTGAGCATAAGGGAGAACTTTCTAGAAGGTAGGCAGTGCTCTCTGGGGTACAGAGTACAATTCATGACATCTGGGTGAGTGTTCTTGAATGGAATTTGGGCTTGCTTGAGGGTGAAAAGAGGGTCCTCAAGCTGAGTGTTTAGTTGGGTGGGGTGTGGAATTTCCTGGCTGGTTTTGAAACGAGGAGCATCTCAAACTGAGGTGAGTTCTTCAAGTGTGCCTTAAAGTGTCACTTAAGCTGGGAGGCTGCTGAGGGTTCTGGTATATTGGGCAAGTGTTTTCCTGACTGGGGGGTGAAACCGCCTCTTTTGTGGATGATGTCCTGAAAGGACAGTGATACTTGCCGCGCTGGCTACTCCTGAAGGAGGGCAGGGTCCTTCAAGGGGCCACCACTCGGGTAGAGAGACTCCCCGTACTACCTGTTGAGGTAGAAGGAGAAGACGGGCTCGTCCAGCAGCCCCTGCTCCACCAGGACATCAAGAGGGGGTGGAACTCCATCCACAGCCAGAGCGGGAAAGCCGAGGCCAAATATCCCATCGAAGGAGGCAACAGCGAAGACCAGGCTGGGCTCCCACAGAGCTTCCCCAAAAGTCACTGACACGTTGTTGATTCCCCCAATCTAGGAGTGGACCGAGATGGGCCAGTGACTTATAGGAAGACATTACCCAAACGTCCCCAAGACTCCCCAAAATCAAGGCCTGAATCCTAGACCTGAGAACATCTGGAAAGATGGACTGGCGAGATGGCTTAGCGGTCTAAAGCGCCTGCTTAGGAAAGCTTAGGCAACCACAGGGACAACAGTTTGATCCCCAGCACCACATGCTGAGCCGACTATAAGATGTATTAAAAAAAAGAGAGAGAGAGAGAGAGAGAGAACATCTGGGAAGAACTCCTTGCTAAAGAAGCCCCCACCCTTCAGAACCCCACACCTTTGCCCAGGAGGCCCCGCCACTCCAAGCCCCTCCCTAAACCACCAGCCCAGGGCCTTGGGGCCTTCTAAGTTGAGCCTTTCTGCAGCCAAAGTCACTCACAGTCAGCTTGTCCCGGCTCAGGATCCCACTCAGCCGCCCAGTTCCATATTGGATGGCAAACTTGGTCCCGTTGGGCTGGAAGGAGCTGGAGGCTTTGGAGTTGTAGACATGATGAAACCCTAGTTGAGAGGAGCGAAGAGGTGTCTCGGGATGTGGGAGTCCCTCCTGGCCTTTGGCCCCTTTCACTTTCCTGGTGGTGAGGGAGTCTGAAGAGAATGGGCTCCCCAGGAGCCCCCCCGTGAGCTGAGGCCCGCCCCCTCCATCCCTAGACAGCTTACAGCAAGGCACACTGAAGAAGTGGCATCTCTTGGATGGGACCCAGAGGTTGGAGGAGCCAGTATCAAAGACCACGGAGAAGTTTTGTGGGGGCGTTCCCAGCCCGATTTCCCCAAAATACTGCACCTGGTATGGAAGGAGGAGACAGGATCAAGCATTTGCTTGCAGGCAATCAGGCTGGGGTTGTGCGGGGAGAGACTCACGTTCAGGAGCTTGGAAAGCGGCACAAAGAAGGGCTCGTCCCCTTGGGGTGGGGCCCCCGGCCTAGATGTCTCCGTCACTGGCTCCTCCCAGGCCCGCAGTGGGTTCAGCATGCTCTGTGGCCCGTGGACTCGGCGAAGCGGGACCCTGAGAGGGACAGGTATACTGACAGTTAGGAAGTCACCCTTCCTGGAGACACCTCTCCTGTGGCAGACAAACCCCACAGGGACCTGAGGATGAAGGAGATGCCTCTGAGCCCGTGGGACTCAGCAGTGACTGGAATCCTGCAGCAACGACCTCCCAGGAACTGCTCCCTGACACCCCAAGATGACGAATATTCCAAGACTTCACAAGAGCAACCTATCTGGGACCAATCACCCCAGTGACCTGCCAGTATCCATATACCTTAAAATAAGCCCCACCCCCAGGAGTTGGTGTTCTCGGAGCATTTCAGAGACCCTACCTTAAAATTCAGCCCTTAGGGCTAGGGATATGATTCAGTGGTAAAAGTGCCTGCCTGGCAAGCACAAGGTCCCAGGTTCAATTCCCAGCACCAGAAAAAAAAAAAAAAAAAAAAAAATCAGCCCTTGAATAGTCAGCCTGGTGTGGGTCCCTCATGATGTTGGGAACTCTGTCCTCCACCTTTGAGGAGTGGGGTGAGCACCAAATCCTGACTTTGCTTTTTTGTGGGACCACACTCTTTGCACTAAAATACATCCATTGCATACATATTAAAGATTTCATATGAAATGTAAAATTGTAAGAGGACTGGAAGCAAGTGAAATGTCTAAATAATGCAGGGAAGAGGAAGAATTTGTAGCATAGTGACCAAGAGGGTATTTAACCAAGTTGGCCAACAAACTTAACCAAGGAGAAAATACTGATGAGTGTGGATATAAAACCTTAAACCTCTTTGCCCCTGCCCCAACACACAGAGCTGTAAATAAAAGGATAAAAAATTGGGCAACCAGGTTGGGAAGCTGAGGCAGGAGGAGCATCACAACTTCGAGCTCATCCTGGATAATTCAGTGACGTAAGTGAGATGCTATCTTAAAAACCATCTTTTAGGGCCAGAGAGATAGATAGTTCAGGGGCACAGTGCCTGCCTGGTAAGTGCAAGGTCCTGAGTTCAATCTCACAAATATATA
>PVKN010019586.1:0-16304 GCA_004027915.1 Capromys pilorides | reverse complement strand
TGAATTTTATCAATATTATCCCTCATGGTTTCTGTATTTTATGTCTAGCTTAAAAAACACTCTCTGGACTCTGAGCTTTTAAAATGTTTCAGTCATGCCTTCTTCTAGTTATTTTTGTGGTTTTGACTTTTTACCTACAAACTTTCAATAATCTCAATCGGTTTCATTGTAGAATGAATAAGTGCCCCAGCCCTTCCCTGCACCCCGCCCCTTGGCCTAGCCAAACTTGGTGTTTTTAAATGGCATAAGAGATGTCTAAACATCTTAATTGAATAATCAGTTATAGCGGGCATCTGTTGGTTTTGCCTCCCCTTCTTTATTTTTTTAATAACAGCTCTTCTTTTTCCTGAGGGAGCCTCCTTCCAGCTTTGGAGCGGCTTTGGGCCTGACCCAAATTCCTGCTCGGGGCTTGGGTATGTAAATCACCCTTGCTGTCTGCCTAGCCCTAGTGCTAGGCTCAGGGATGGGGTACAGTTTGAGCCAACCCAATTTGATCCAAGAAGATTTAAGATTTAAAACCTTTATTAAAAAGAAATAAAAATAAAACCTTTATTGCCCACATTTTGGAAGAGGTAGTCTTTTTCTTGAGGATTGAAGCCGTACAAGGGTAAAAGCAATAAAACTCCCCAAGACCTTTGGTTTGAGATCATGCTCCACCGTACCTTTTGCTACAAAAGTAACTTTTTCTTCTCTTTTTGCCATAGTTCCAGCCATAGACCTTGTTGAGCCTAGGATCTCACCCAAACTAAGCAAGTGCTTAACTGCCCAGCCCCAGCCCTCCCAGTAGGTTACTTCTGCACGTGAATTTGCCCCACTAATCTGCTCCCTCCTTTGGCCCGGTTATCGGTTCTAAGAGTCAGAAACCAGAGGAACTTGTTTTGCAAATGTCTTTTGTTTGGTTTTGAATTTGAATGTTTTCAGTAAGGCTGATAAGAGTCATGATCAGCAGTATTGTTTAGGGCCTATCAGGAATCCTGAAAAGAAAGGGGGTGGCCCTAACCCCCCTGAACTCTGCTAATGAGTGACCTTTAGGAGGGACGGAAAACAAATCTCATTTCCCAGTAAAGCTCTTGAGCAAAAATCCCAATCCCTCTGTCCTTCTAGGGAACCTGACCCAGGCGAGAAAGGAATTCAGGTGTTCCCAACACATTCCAAGCAGTTGTCACTGATCTAGGGGAAATGCTAGATGACAGATAGGTCATGTTGGTGTGTTCCCTGAAGTTGAAGAACGACTTCTAAGCAACAGCAGAGGCTAAGAAGTAGGACAATTAGCAGTGGTGATGAACATCTGTAATCCCAGCACCCTGGAGGCTGAGGCAGGAAGATAACTGTGAGTTTGAGGCTAGCCTGGGCTACAAAGTGAGTTCAAGGCCAACCTGAACTAGAGAGAGACTATCTTAAAAGGACTAAAAGAGCCAGTGAGGCGGAGGCCTGCATGCCGGCGAAGGGCCTAGGCGTTTACGCAGTTGACCTTGCCCAGGATGGGCAGTCAGATTCCTTATGATGACTATCCAATGGTGTTCCTGCCTGCCTATGAGAATCCCCCAGCATGGATTCCACCACATGAAAGAGTATATACCACCCGGACTACAACAACGAGTTGACTCAGTTTCTACTCCGAGTTGTCACACTTAGAAGCCTCCTGGAGCTCAGTTGGGATTTAATATCCAAGCTTCACAGCTAGGCATCTTCATTTCCAAGGTGATTCCTGATTCTGATGCACATCAAACAGGACTTCAAGAAGAGGACCAAGTTCTGGCTGTGAGTGATGTGGATTTCCAAGATATTGAGCACAGCAAGGCTATTGAAATCCTGAAGACAGCTCGTGAAATCAGCACGCGTGTGCGCTTCTTTCGCTACAATTATCATCACCAAAAAGAGGCCTGTGCACTAGAGTTTCAGTTCACTAGCCAGGTGCAGCGCAAGCTGCTGGGCCCCAAGAAAGCCACGTGGGAAATTCTTTTCTCAGCCCCTTTCTGGCACATTGGGTGGGGAAGATGCAGAGACATAACCAACTGCACTATCCACACTGTCCTGTCTTTTCAGTCCCTGATTTTCTAGATGAGCTGCATGCCTAGAAGGAGAAGGATGATGAGGGCTAGAATAAGCCTAGCCTGTAGAGAACCAGCTAGAAAAGGTAACTGGCATTTACCAAATACCATCGGCTAGGTGCTTTCCAGGTTAATATGATTATGATTATAATAATAAGTAGAAAGTAAAAGAATTTTTTGATTTTCCAGCCATCTCATCCCATCCTTATATTACTAGAAGTTCCATATACACTTTGGGGACTGCAATGACACACTATTCTTGCCTCTTCTCTATCCTTTCCTCTCAAAAGTTAAGCACAATATGAAACAAATGTTGTGACTTTTTTTTTTTTTTTTTTTGCAGGACCAGGGTTCAAACTCACGACCTTGCACTTGCCAGGCAGGCATTTGTGCCACAGAGCTATCTCCCTGGCCCCGATGTTGTAACTTTTAACAATTAAAAAAAAAAAAAAAGAGCCAGTGAGATAGCTCAGTGGTCTAAAGCACCTGCTTAGGCAAGCTTAGGCAACCACAGGGACCACAGTTCAATCCCTGGCACCACATGCTGTGTATAACATAAAAAAAAAAAAAAAAAGACAACAAGATGGGCAGGGTGGTTAGACAGAGACACAGAGACTGGGACAGACAGAGACACACAGAGGACAGAGACAGAGAGCAAGGAAAGTTATTGGGGAAAAGGGATGGGGAATAGGAATATCTCCAGAGAGATGGAACAGATCCCAAGTGGGTTGTTGAAAAACCTACTTCTCAAAGGACATTTTATAGAGCAAAATGATGAGGTAGGTGCAACATGGGTCAAAACTGTGATCAGTAAGATTGCAAGTATAGTCACTGAGGTAATATGGATCCAATCATTGCAAGGGCATATTGGTGACATCATTAACATTCATTGACTCATTTTCCCTTTAGTACTAGTCTTGGTCTTGTGGGTGGGGGAGGATAACCCATACGTCACAAGGTAGTGGAGAATCTCAGAAGGGTCATAGCAGTAACCTCAACTTTCTGTTTATCCCTCAGGGAAGTCTAGTCACCTAGGCGTTGTGACTTTGTCTGAAGATGCACTTCAGTTTTTTATTTTATTTTATTATTATTATTTTTTTTATAGCCAGCTCAGCCTGTCCTGGGGGTGGGGTTGGTGCAGCATGTGGTGCCAGGAATCAAACCTCGGTCCCTGCGGTTGCCTAAGCTTGCCTGCCTAAGCAGGCACTTTGGCCATCTCGCCAGCCCCTGCACCTCAGTTTTGATGTATTCTTGCCTTCCGCACTGCTGCACCAAGGGCCCAGCCTTGTCGCCTACCACAGTGCTAACTCAGCTGTCTCTAATGTCCTACCCTACAGAAATGCCCCTCCTAACCACAGAATCGATGCAGATTATGGATGCTTATTCTCTTCAACTAAAGGAACAGTTTAATATAAGAGAAGATGGTTTATTTGAAGCGAGGAAGGGAGAAGAGACAGACCGCATCTTTGGACAAGTAGGGAGCGGTCAGGAGGGGGTGCGGTAGTCCTTCACTATCCGCAGTTCCACTCTCAAGGACTCACGGTTTCCCACGTTTTCAAAAAAATATTAATCTAAATTATTTATCGCGGGTTTTTCGCTATATTGTGAGACTTCACAGCATCATGCAGTATACGTGTGTTATTGAAATTATGTAGGTTTTTTACAAGTTTAGAAAATGGTTAAAAACATTAGAAGTGTTTTTAAAAGTGTAGAAAATGTTTATAAGAGTGTGGGAAGGTTTATAAAGCCATATATATGGTCTCTACTGCACTGGTTTTCACTTATTGTGGGGGTGTCTGGAACATAACCTCCTAGATAAGTGAGGGGCCCCCGTACTCAGAATGCTGATGCTTTCAAATAGGTGGGGGAAGTTTTTGAATCTACTAACCTTTCAAGATATACCAGTTAGGCTGGGCGTGGTGGTGCACGCCTGTAATCCCAGCACTTGGGAGGCTGAGGCAGGAGGATCAGTGCGAGTTTGAGACCAGCCTGAGTTACAGAAATGAGCTCAAGGCCAGCCTGAACTGCATAGCGAGACCCTGTCTCAAAAAGACAAAAAAAAAAAAAAAAAAAGATACACCAGTCAGGGGGAAAGGAGAAAGAAAAGAAAGAAACAAGAGGGCGAAACATAGATAGATAGATAGATAGATAGATAGATAGATAGATAAGATAATTGTGCCATTAATTGCTATTGATTTACTGAAAGGAACAGTTAATGCTCAACTGTTTGATCGATTCTGCATGTCTGTACCTGATAACAATATGCCATATAATAGCCACTGTCATTTCCTACCATCTTGTTTAGAAATTCTGCACTCTTTTTATTGGATGGTTTTTATTATTATTGTCTTTATGGGCCAGGGAGATAGCTGGGTGGTCTAAGCACCTGCCGGGCAAGCGCAGGGACCCAGGTTCAATCCCAGCTGCCACATGCTGTGCTGGCCCCAAAACTGGGTGCGCTGAGCTGCCCACGAGACCAGGCAAGGTGGTGCATGCCTGTGATCCCAGCACAGGGGAGGTTGAGACAGGAGGATTGCTATGAGTCCAAGCCATGTATCAAGACCTTGTACCAAATTAATTAATTAATTGCTAATTTAAAAATTATTCTCTTGAAAATAATAATAATAAAAAAAAGATAAACCAGTCATCCCTGAGCAGCCAGCCACTGATATGTTACTTATTTCATGCTAAAAGATCAGAAGATAAAACTATTGAGTGGTTTTAGTTGAGGAATGCATTACTATTTACAAAGGAGGAAAGAGTATTTTTATTTATAAATTTATTTTTAAAATGATCATAAAGGGCTGGTCTGATAGCTCAGTGGACTAAAGTGCCTGCTTCAGCAAAGCGCAGCAGCTGGGGTTAAATACCGGGGCCTGCCGTGCTGGCCCTGCCCTGGGAGGCGCTGAGACGGCAATTTAGACTGGGCGAGGTGCCGCGAGCCTGCAATCCCAGCTCTTGGGAGGCTGTAAACAAGCAGATCACTACAAGAGTCCAATCTAGTAGTGAGACCCTGAACACCCTGTAGACACTTCCCTAAAATACAAAAACAACAACAACAACAACAAAAACTGACATCTCGACCAAGTCCTTCATCAGTGACACTGGCCACGTTGAAAGGCACCCCTGGAGGTGATGTGATAGGAAGGACCCGGGAGCATATCAGGAGTCAGAGGTCAGCCCAACCCTGAGAAAACATCAAATGGCCCTGCTGCTGCAGAACACCTTGTGTTGAAGAGCCAAAATTGATTTAGAAAGGATAGAGATGCAGGGCTAGAGAGACAGCTGCGCGGTCTAGGCGCTGCTGGGCAAGCACAGGGACCCGAGCTGGATCTCCAGTCCTGTGTGCTGAGCTGACCACCGAGATCAAGCATCGTGGCGCACACCTGTGATCCCCGCGCTGGGGAGGCTGAGACAGGAAGATCACTATGAATCCGAGCTGCATAGCGAGACCCTGTACCAAATAAATAAATAAATAATAAATGAAAGAGGTGTTTGGTGATTCTCATTACATTTTTTACCTTTCATGGATTTGTAATGTTTACAACAAAAGTCTGCAAACAAAACAAGATATCAATGCATGCACCATACAAATCTTGCTTGCTTTTGAATTCATTGTGCATTATGCAGATAAAATCTATTTTATCAAATCATATTATGAAATGTGCATTATAATGGTGGTCAATACTCAACTCAGTTTGTAATAAGATTTTCTACCTCCTGGTAACAAAATATAAAATTATATGCTAGCTGCTAGGCCAATTAGTTTTACCAGTATATACCTTTCTTTTTCATTAACAACATGCGAAATTTAATCATAATGTCTAATGCAATTAATGGAGCTATTCTGGCCTTTTTTATGCGTTGCTTAATTGCATTATTCCCCAAGTGGTCCACCAGCATTCAGTACCTCTGTGGACACACATTTCCAAGGGCGCACCTCGCCTGCCATACGACTCATCACATTAATAATAATTAATACTTTTAGCCAATTTTATAATTTGGATAATTATAAAATAGCGAGGACTACCATTGTCATCTTGTTTTGGTAACTTGATATGATGAATTATATCAATCTGCATTGGTTTAAGCTTGGCCCATGTGCTTTAATAAGCTTTCTTCTTTTTCTTCTTTCCTTTTTTTTTTAAACAGATGTAGTTCCCCAGGTAATCAATCACCTTGATTCAGCTGGTCTTGCACTCAAAAGCTCAAGAGATCTTCATGCCTCAGCTTCTCAAGTAGCTGAGATTCACCATGCTTGACTACTTTAGTAGCATTTTTTTTCTTCTTTTTTTTTTAACATTATGGCTGGTTCAGCCTGCCCTAGGGGTGGGGCTGGCGCAGCATGTGGTGCCAGAGATTGAACTGCGGTCTCTGCAGTTGCCTGAGCTTTCCTAAGCAGGCGCTTTAGACCGCTGAGCCATCTCGCTGGCCCTTCTTTGCTTTTTCTGTTCATGTTTATGAGTACATATTTGCAACATATAATGATTACATTCACTGTAGGGAATTGGCACATGTAGATATAGATAGTGCATCAATTTTTTTTCTTCCTCTTCTCTGCACCCCCACTTTCTCTCTCTCTCTCTCTCTCTTTCCAGAATCAGGGATTGAACCTGGGACCTTGCACTTGCCAGGCAGGCACTTGTGCCCCTGAGCTATTTTCCTGGCCTCCTCCCCCCACTTTAGTAGTATTCCTGTTTTGTTTTGTTCTTATCTTTTTGGCGACAGGGTCTCACTATACAGTTCAGGCTGGCCTTGAGCTCACTCTGTAGCCCAGGGTGGTCTCGAATTTACAGTGATCCTCTTACCTCAGACTCCCAAGGGCTGGGATTATAGGATAGTAGTATTTTAAAATTTTATCTGTCTATCTATCTATCTATCTATCTATCTATCTATCTACCTATCTATCTATCTACTTACTTGATATAGAGACTCACCACGCAGTTCTGATTTGTAGTGATTTTCCTGTCTCAGCCTCCACAGTGCTGGGATTACAGGCATGTGATCGGTTTCAAGGTTGGGCATGGTGTGCCAGGGGGTTCCAAGGCTGGCACAGCATGTGGTGCCAGGGATTAAATTCAGGTTCTTGCACTCGCCAGGCAGGCACTTAGACTGCTGAGCTATCTTCCTAGCCCAGACTAGTAGCATTTCTTATGAGGTGCATGGCCAAATGCATTTTAAATTTTCATTCCTTAAAACTCATAGTAACAGGAAGAACCAACACTGTGAAGATGGCCATACTCCCTAAATTGCTATACAGATTTAATGCTATCCCTATCAAAATACCATCAACATACCTCACAGACCTGGATAAATCAATTCTAAAATTTATTTGGAACCAGAAAAGACCTAGAATTGCAAAGACAATCCTGGGCAACAAAGATAAGGCAGGAGGCACTACAATTCCTAACCTAAAGTTATACTACAGAGCTACTATGATAAAATCAGCATGGTATTGGCAAAAAAATAGACCTGAGGATCAATGGAATAGATTAGAAGATGCAGAAGCAAAAACAAACACACTCAGCCACCTTATTTTTGACAAAAGGGCCAAACATGTTTACTGGAAGAAAGATAGCCTCTTTTAACAAATGGTGCTGGAAAAACTGGCTATCCACATGTTGAAAACTAAAACTTGACCCAGGTCTATCACCATGCACTAAACTAAAACCAAAATGGATTAAAGATCTAAATGTTAAAAGAGAAACCCTAAATCTCCTAGAGGAGAAGGTCGGAGGAAATCTTGAAGACATCGAGTTCTTGAAGACATCGAGGCAAAGAGTTCACGGACAAAAATCAAAATGCACATTTAACACTTGAAAGAATCAACAAATGAGACCTACTCAGGCTGAGAAATTTTTTCATGTCAAAAGAAATTACCAACAGAGTAAAAAGACAACCCACAAATTTTGAAAAGATTTTAACTAATAAGTATTCAGACAAAGGTCTTTTATGTAGAATTTATAAAGAACTAAAAACCATTAGGGTCCCAAAATTCAAAGTCCCAATCCAGAAATGGGCATCTGAGATAAACACACACTTCTCAGAGAAACAAATTCAACAAGCCAATAAATACATGAAGAAATGCTTCACATTGCTAGCCATCCATGAAATGCAAATCAAAACAACTTAGATACCATCTCACTCCAGAAAGAATGGCTACCATAAAGAAATCAACCTAGGCCGGCGAGATGGCTCAGTGGTCTAGAGCGCCTGCTTGGGCAAGCTTGGGCAGCCACAGGGACTTCAGTTCGATCCCCAGCACCACATGCTGAGCCGGCCAGGGCACAAATAAATAAATAAATGAGGTTTTTTTTTTTTTTTTTAAAAATATATATATATATATAAACTTAAAAAAAAAAAAAGAAATCAACCAACAACAAATGTTGGAGAGGCTGTGGGGAAAAAGGAACCCTTCTCCACTGCTTGTAGGAATGCAGACTGATGCAACCATTATGGAAAGCAGTGTGGAGGCTCCTTAAAAAACTAGAACTGGAAATCTCATTCAATCCAGCTATCCCCCTACTGGGAATTTTTCCAGAAGAACTGAAAACATCATATCATAGTGATATCTGTGCACCTATGTTCATAGCAACACAATTTGTGATAGCCAAATCTTGGAAACCACCAAAATGCCCATCATTTGAGGAATGGTTGAAAAAGATGAGGTATTTTTATAAAATGGAATATTACTCAGCTATAAGAAATGATAAACTAGAAGATTTTATATATAAATGGATGTATCTTGAACATATACTCATAAGTGACATAAACCAGACCTACATATGCAAGTATCATATAGTCTCCCTAGTGTAAGGACTCAAAAGAATGAATGAATGAATGAATGAATGAATAAATAAATAAATAAATAAATTTTGGGTGGTACTAGGAATCAATCTCAGGACCTTACATTTTCTGCATCCTCAACCCCTATAATTTTATTTAGAAGAGTGACTTAAATACAAAATGTATTTGGAAGAGTTAAAAATATTAATGTTTATTGAAAACGTTAATGTTTAATTGTTTGATCAGTCTTACATACCTATATCTATTAATCTAAACTGATTTGATGATAAAAATATGTAATACAATCATTGTTAAACTTTTCTTGTTTTGAAATTCTGTACTATATGTACTCTTACTTGTTACTGTTTTTATATCTTTGTTTCTGCTATTTTTACTCTTTAAGATAAAATTAGTCTAAAAAAACTCAGAGTAACACATTTGTTTGAACTGAGCAATGATAGTAGACTGTTTGTTTAATTAATTTATTTATTTTCTCTTTTTTGAGACAGGGTCTCACTATGCAGTTCAGGTTGGCCTTGAGCTCACTTTTGCAGCCCAGGCTGGTCTTGAACTCGCACCAATCCTCCTGCCTCAGCCTCCCAAGTGCTGGAATTACAGGCATGCGCCACCACAGCCCAGCTGATGGCAGACTGTTTTTGACAGAAGTTAGGTCAGAGTCTGATTTAGACGATTGGTTTGCTGGTGAGGGCCGGCTGTACTGAGCAATGCTCTCCTACATTTCTCCAGGACTTTTGTTACTGAATGACCTAAATGGAATGGCTGAAGTCCGATAGAGTGAGAGCATGTAGTAGACAGAGGCATTTAAACGAGAAGCATCAAGCGATGTGACAGTTCTGAGGTTGCCCTGAGACCCCTGCCTCCTCTTGTCCTTGTCTGTGTGCAGCCCGATCCTTGCTGCCCGCAACCAGCAAATGGTGCTGAGAATTGAGCCAAAGACCCCACACCAAGCGAGCTCCATCGTCAGCCTTTTTAATTTTCAATTTGAGACAAGGTCTTGCCAAGTGGCCCAGGCTGGGCTGAACCTGCATTCCTCCTGTTTCCGCTCCCTGAGTGTTGCAAGCGCGTGCCATGGAGCCCAGAGGACCTCCCTGGAGCCTGGATGAGACCTGTGGTGGATTGACAACTGCTGGTCAACTTGTTGTACCCAGCTGAACCGAACCAGCATGGTGTGGGCATGGGAGGCCACCTGAGGGCTGTTGCCGGCAGGGTAAGAGGCAGAACTGGAGAAGAGAGGGGCCCTCGGCAGCTGTCGGTGCTCTTGGAAGACGTTGTCATGCTGCTCACCTAATGAACTCAGCTGTTCTCATCAGAGGGGCTCGAGACCTTGTGGTCACTGAGAACAGACACAGTTCACTTTGGGGGAGCTCTGGTCCTCATCTTGAGCATCGCTTCCTGGCTCCAGAGGGAAGATGGTGAACAGCTCAGTCTCCTGGAGGAGCTTGTCACATTGGCTTTCCTGTTACCCACTCAGCTCTCCTCATCAGAGGAGCTGGAGACCTCACTGCTGCTGAGGGTGGCTGTGGTACCTTTCAGGGGAGCTTTGGTGCTTACCTTGACTGTCACTTCCTGGCTCCAGCTTAGATCCCTCAGCCTGCTGGCACAGATCCTCCATCCCACTGGCACCGCCTTTCTAGCTTCCACCACTGACCTTTGGGCCTTTCCAGTACAGATGCATAAAGCGGGCCTGCACAAAACATTGTCATGGACTCTAGGCCTCCAGTTGACCACAGTTGTCAATGCACTGTAGGACATGGGGGCGGGCATTGTTCTGGGCTCTAGGTCTTCAACTGAACTCATGCAAGACATTGCCGTGGGATCCAGGCCCTCAGCTGGAGTCTTTGGTCTTTAGTGTGTGGACAGATTCCCTGTACTCTCTTTTTATATATGATTCTTTGGGTGACCATTATAAATAACCCTATAAACTATGTGTCCTGTGTTGTATTGTTTCCCTTGTAAAACCTGGAACAATGGCTGGGGATATAGCTCAGTGTCATAAGTGCCTGCCGGGGAAGTGTGAAGTCCTGAGTTCAATCCCTGCTACTAAAAGAAAAGAATCCCTTGGTAGGAAAATCTTGGTATAGCCCCCTATGGAATCTTGGAATTGAGGAAATGATTGGATCCCAGCGACTGCTAACAAATCCTTTCCCAAGTTAAATTGTTTCCAGCCTTTTATTTTACACAGAATTGGAAGGAGGACCAGTATGTGAATTTTGCTGTTTCTTGGAAGGACTTCCAAGAATGGAGTAATATTTCTGTTTTACACACACACACACACACCTTTTATTCCTAACTACAGTACTTATTTAAGTAAACAAAGTACACTAGTTAGGGTAGGATGAACTGCTGTTATAGACAGACCTAAATATAATTCAAACATAACTGATTTATTTCTGTTATCTCCTTGCTCCAACCTGGGATAAATGAGAGGCCTGGGCCTTCTCTGTCTTGTGACTGCGTTGACCCTCGGGGTCCTGGCACCACTTACACTCAATGGGATGACCATCTGGAGGGGGTGCACCTGTGTGTGGCAGTCCCAGCCCAGACAGGACCCACACCACTTCTGCTTCTCTGTACTTAGAAATGAATGGCATGAACTCTGTGTCCAAATAGGAGAGAAAAGCCACAGAGAAATTTAAAGAAGGAAAGTTTAGCAGCAGAATTATGAACGGCACCGAGGAACTGGAGTAACAAGTGACTGGCAGTTCAGAAGGGAACGGATGGCAGATTTGAGGAGCAGATACTCCCCTAGGGCTGCTCAGGTTGCTCAGGAAAAGGTCCCCCCCACTCCCATCCTGAATCAGCCTTCTTTGGAGGGGGATGTTTGAGGGCACCCTGATCATTATTAACTTCAGTGATTTGAGTTGTACGATTTATGGAATCTCAAAGAAGCCTCCCTCCCCGCAAAGCGGTTACAATCTGGGCTACATTTAATTCCACAAAAAGATACAGATGAAAATCAACAACAGGAAAAGGCACCTAGGCTGTGTCTGGGGGACACCTGGTGTCACGGTTTCTATTAGATGTCTTGCAAGAGCCTGACTGTCTCACAGTTGGAGCTTTTGAAAGGTGATTCATAGCCAGGAAATTCGGTGTGAAGAAGCGAGGGCTGGGTCGGGTTGGAAGAGACCAGCCACTGAGGGCGTGGCCCGGAAGGGTTCAACCTTCCTTCCAATCTTCTTTTATTTTCTGCTTCCGGATACCTGGCTCTCTTCAGCCACAACCCCCTGCCCTACCACTCTGCCTTGGAGTTGCCCACCCAGACCAAGGCTGAAACTTCTAAAACCCTCGTCAAAATAAACTAATTTTGTTTGTTTATTTTGCTAATACTCAGCAACGACTGGTGACAGCGCTGGTACAGCATTGCCAAGAACTGACGCCTTAGGGCTGGGGAGATAGCTCCGTGGCACAAGTGCCTGCCTGGCAAGTACAAGGTCGTGAGTTTGAACCCTGGTCCTGCAAAAAAAAAAAAGAACTGACGCCTCTCTGAGCATGGAAGTCCAGAGTTTATACTGGGGTGGATTACACAGGCGAGGCTTATGGCCCCTGTGCCTAAACTTAATTATTCAGTCTCCAGCACTTCTAGACGCCAGTTCATGTGCATAGTTTAAGTTCCTCATAGTAAGTCACAGTTGGAGACCAGGGGATAGGAAATGGTATTTTACTACACTGGAGACCTTGCTACGTGACTGTGGTCCTGTGGTCCTGTGGTCCTGTGGTCCTGTGGTCCCAGGCCAGTGACTCGCCTGGGGGCAGGACAGCTTATAAATACCTGCATGCTCCCTGACTGTGTTTTTTGGAAAGTTCACATTCATAGCCTCCTGGGACAAGATAATATCTGCTCAGGACGATATACAAAATGCAAGCACCCAGGTATGGGGAAGGACCTCACCTTTTTCCCTTCAAAATGCTAAACTTAATTCCCATTTATTACCCAGCTCTTACTACAGTCCGTGTTCCAGGAGGAGCACGCTGCCCCTTACACTCTGTCTCACTTGCTAATAAAGTCAGGACCACGGAGGAGATGCGCGTGCTCCTCCGCCATTTCCGGTCGCCCACATACCTTGAATTGGCCTTTCATCTTTCTTTATCCCCTGTCGTTCCCCCGCAGCTATCCACCCTCTTACCTGTGCAATGGCGCCTCAACAGGGTCTTGAGACCCGAATTTTCACCAGGGTGGAAAGGAGCCCAGTGGGACAGCTTCAGAGTCAGCCAAACAGAAGTGAAAGGAAGTTGCAGTATCATGGAAAAGCTTTTCTGACCAGAATAACGGGGCAGAACTTGGCAGCTGTGGAGCAAAGCTATGGGCAGCTGTGCTTGTGGATGCTGTTGAAATAGGCTGGAGCCCAGGGTCGTACCCGCTCTCTTTCAAAAATGTTACCCAATATAATCTCACAGGCAGGAACCTGGGATGCAGAGAACTGGGATAGAGTGGGCAAGATAGGAAAGGCCCGTGCTAGGGGAAAACAGGTTACCCCAGATGCCTTCCAATGTGTGGCTCGGTAAGATCTGTATCAGAACCTTTGTGTGCTACCATTGCTATAACTGCTACAGCTCCCCCGAAGGAGAGGGCTTTCAGGTTAGCTCAGTGGTTTAAGTGCTTGCACGGCAATGCCAGACAGACACAGGGGATGGTGATTTGATCGCCAGACCCAGCTTAAGGCAGCCTCAGCCAGCCAGCCAAAAAAAAAGTGTCAGGATTTTTTCGTGGCCCTACCTGCAGAAGTTTTAGAGGCTGTGTGTAAGCAAGGTCAAGGTTGTAAGTTTGGGCTGTTGGGTGAGGTCCAAGAAGCTCCACGCCTGTTTTGTAAAAATGTCACCTCCGTTGCAGGGAGGGGGCAGTGCGTTGCACCTGGCTGTGTGTCCCAGCTTGGGCTGCTCTGCAACCATGCCCTGACTGAGAGCTCACAGGGCCACGGCGTCCATCACCTCCTGTTGGCCTCACCCCTTTCTGGGCTGTCATTTTCACCCAGTCCCAGTCCCCTCCCTCCCTATGCACCTGGCTGCTGCTAGGATTGTCATGGCAGCAACACTGTCAGGCCAGCAGCAGACCCATGTAGCAAAGGAGTGGCTTTCTGCTCTGTTTCCTGGGGCCATGCCACGTGTGGGTGTGGTGGCACATGTCTGTAGCCCCAGCTACACAGGAGGTGGTCCCCAGACAAATTCCTCACTCACAAGTGGCCAAAATTATGATGCTTCAATTGGCTTTTGAGAGTACAAATAAAAATTGAAAATAGGCCCTTGGGTGGTCAGGGCCACAAAGAAAATCTTAACTTATTCAAAAGTTTGCCAAGATATGAAAACCGAATCTTATAAAAGTGCAGGGCTAAAATAACAAAAAAATAAAAAAAGTTCAATGCTAGCCCAAACTATGTTAAGTCTTATGCAGGGAGATCCTACAAATGAAAGAGTAGGTGACAGAAGATGTAGAGGTTAGAGCCAGAACCTAAATGAAAGAGGAGGACAGCACATTGCCAAAATTCCCTTTATTGATTTTTTGACAGACTCTCATGTTGCAGTTCAGCCTAGCCTTAGCCTTGATCTCACTATGTAGTTCAGGCTGGCCTTGAACTCATGGCAACCCTCCTGCCTCAGTCTCCCGAGTGCTGGGGTTATAAGTGCCCACCTCCGTGTCTGGCACCAAAATTCTTTTTTTTTTTTTTAAAGTTTAATTTATTTTCTTAAACCTCAAGTATTTGTTTGTGTTATGGCCTGCTCAGCCTGCCCTGGGGGGTGGGGGCGGTGCAGCATGTGGTGCCTGGGATCGAGCTGCGGTCCCTGCGGTGGCCTAAACTTCCTGACGCACGCACTTTAGACCGCTGAGCCATCTCACCAGCCCTGGCACCAAAACTCTTAAGATAAAAAAAATACAAAAATTTAGCAATTATGAGTAAAAGGTTTTTATTCCTTCTGATTCTTATTATAAGATGTTGTGGTTTGGGGTTTTTGCAAGGGGAATAATATAGTACAGGACACATTTTATAATAGTATTTTATAATGAATCACCCAAGAATCACATACAAGAAATGCAGGAAATCTGTCCCCACACATAAACACTGAAGACTCCAGCTAAGCACCTGGGTCCTAATATCCTGCATGAGTCCAGCTAAATGCATAGAGCTCATAACAACACTTCCTACAAGTCCAACTGGAGGCCTAGAGTCCACAGCAAAGTCTCATGCAGACCTGTTTCACGGATCTGTATTGGAAAGGCCCAAAGGTCTGTGGTGGAAGCTAGGAAGTCTATGCCGACAGGATGAAGGATCTGTGCCAGCAGGCTGAGGGGTCTGCACTGGAGCCAGGAAGCAACACTCAATGTGAGCACCAGAGCTTCCTTAAAGATACCACAGCCATCCTCAGCCACAGTGAATTCCATCAGTGAGGAAAACTGAGTTCCCATCAGGAAAGTCAACACAACAAGTTTCTCCATGAGGCTGAGCAGTGCACCATCTTCCCCTCCAGAGGCAGAAGCGATGCTCCAGATGAGGACTCAAGCACCTCCAAAGTTTATTGGGAAAGCCAGCATGACAAGGTCCTCTGGCAGAACAGCCCAAGAGAACCAGCAGCTTCCAACAGCTTCTCCAAACAGCATCCCTAACAGCGTTCCAGCAGCTTCTCCTGGTCTGCCTTTATGCTCAGGTGGGCCTCCCACACTCCACACCATGCTAATTTAACTCATCTAGGTGTAATTAGTTGACCACCAGTTAGAAATCCACTACATGGGGGCTGGGGAGATAGCTCAGTGGAATAAGTGCTTACCTGGCAAGCACAAGGTCCTGAGTTCAATCCCTGGTATCATACACACACACACACACACATATGAAATCTACTACATAAGGGATCTCTGTTCATTGACCTACAGAAAGTTTTGGCTAGTCTTATATAAAAGAGTTATTACAATTCAACTGTTCCTAAATACACCTGAATGTACTCTTCTTTTGTAAAGAAATTGTCTTATGTGTATTTGTCTATCTGTTCATCCAATCTGTAACCAGTTACCATACTTACAGCTGTTTCGTTTGAGCTCAACATTTTTTTCTTTTGTTTGTCCTTTTGGATTTCTAAAATATTTCTAAAATTGTCTATAACTTAAATTGGTTTATAGATTAAATGTCATTAGAGTTAAGGTTGTCATGTTGCCAACTGATAAAAATGATGCTGTTTCTTTTACTAATGCAATGCATATTGTGTGGTCTGTGTACAGTGACAAAAATCTTTGATTGGTCAAAAATGATGTATTAATCATTATAATCTACAATATGCAATGTATCAATTATTGTAAAAAAATCATTACAATCTAGTTTACATAGGTCATCTAATATTGTTAAGACAGAGATCCCTTGGGCTTGGGCAAACCACTGGACAGGACTCCCCTTGGAGAATAAAGGACCAGCTGCCTGGAAACATCTTATTTCAGTTGTGCTCATTAATGGGAACCCAATAGTTTCC
>PVKN010019585.1:0-16310 GCA_004027915.1 Capromys pilorides | reverse complement strand
GGCGGGCAACGCGGCGCGCGACAACAAGAAGACGCGCATCATCCCGCGCCACCTGCAGCTGGCCATCCGCAACGACGAGGAGCTGAACAAGCTGCTGGGCAAGGTGACGATCGCGCAGGGTGGCGTGCTGCCCAACATCCAGGCGGTGCTGCTGCCCAAGAAGACCGAGAGCCACCACAAGGCCAAGGGCAAGTGAAGCAGTTCAGCGTGTGGCGACGTCTTAAACCCAAAGGCTCTTTTCAGAGCCATCCACACTTTCAAGTAAAAGGGCGTGTGGCAGAAAACAGGCTGAAATGGTTTTTGACATCTAGCATACACCTATCCTACGAGAGTCCGTGTAGGTGACGCAGTTGCGGGTGAACTGACCAGTCATTTTGTGACCCGGTTGTGGGGAAATCTTGTGCGGAACGCGGGTTTTCTATAAGGAACACAATGTTATTAAATCTCACAGGAAGCAAATTTCAAAAAACTTCGGCGACTACAGATACATTACCGAGATGGGGAAATCAAAAGTAAGGAACGAATGGAGTTTAGGGAAACTGCACAAGACAGTAGCAGTAGTAATTTAGGGTATCATTTGGATTACACAGCGAATTGATATGTTCATTGGGAAGTGGAGGCTGTCGGTGTTCAGATCCTGAGCCGAGGTAAAAATTACTGGAGACCAATTTTAGGATGAGGTCCTACAAAGGCCAGACTCGGAAATAGCATGTATAAAGCTTGCGAGGGTAGCACAAGACAAAATACACGGATTCCTTAAATGTAATATTTCCTTCCATTACATACTTGGTAAACAACGACTTTTACAGGATTTTGAAGGGTTGCATTGTAGGTATTAAGAATTCCAAAAACTCAGAGTTTAGTAATTTAGGAAATGAGCTTCCACGGGTCACAGACTAAGACATTTTATGGATTAGAAATTGCAGTAGTTCGTCCAATCAGAATTTCCAGTTATCCACCAATCACCTCGTTGAGTTTCAACCAATGGCTTTACTGCGCGGGAATTTTGAAAAGCTTTTTGGCCAATCAGGATGCTTCTGAGAGTATATAAAAGGAAGCATTTGGCTTCCCTTCAGTCTATTTCAGGCTTCTTTAACATGGCTCGTACTAAGCAGACAGCTCGTAAGTCCACCGGGGGCAAAGCCCCGCGTAAGCAGTTGGCTACTAAGGCTGCCCGCAAAAGCGCCCCTGCTACCGGCGGCGTGAAGAAGCCGCACCGCTACCGACCCGGCACCGTGGCGCTGCGCGAGATCCGGCGCTACCAGAAGTCCACCGAGCTGCTGATCCGCAAGCTGCCGTTCCAGCGCCTGGTGCGCGAGATCGCGCAGGACTTCAAGACCGACCTGCGCTTCCAGAGTTCGGCCGTCATGGCGCTGCAGGAAGCTTGTGAAGCCTACCTGGTGGGTCTGTTTGAGGACACCAACCTGTGTGCCATCCACGCCAAGCGGGTCACCATCATGCCCAAGGACATCCAGCTGGCGCGCCGCATTCGCGGCGAGAGAGCTTAAGAGCGTTCTGTGTCAAAACTGCCTAAAAGGCTCTTCTAAGAGCCACCTAAGTGATCCTGAAATAGCTGTAATTCACTTTTTGTTTCATGTTAGTCTTAAATGGTGTGTTTAAACCAAATAGGTCTGCCTGGCGATTGTAAGGGCGTCAGCTTGAACCACGGTTTTGAAAAAATAAAGTGATCTTTCCAGGTTAGGGAGACTAAGAAAGATTTTCACATTTTAGGGATGGCCGCTTTTGTGGAAGGGTGCAGTTAAATGAGACTGACGAGTGCATTTCTGTGATGAACTAGTGATCCACAGAAGGATATGGTGGGCGCGTTATCCTCCCATTGTGTTGAGCTAAATGGCCTCTTGTCCTGCACCTGCCTCCTATGTATATATATGGGTCCGGTGATGTGTTGGGTACCTATAACGCCAGTACTTAGAGGTTGAGGCAGGAAGAATGCTGTGAACTGGGAGGGCAGTCTAAGCTAGAAGGTGAGTTTAAAGCCAGCCTGAGTTCTGGAGTGAAACTTTAAAAGTCTCAACCTCATGGGGTCAGTTTCCTCCTGTAAAGGTAAATCTTTTTCTCAGACTCTCCCAGTAGATCATCTTCATAGACTGCCCCAGCAGGGTTTCTAATGTTACAGGGAGAACAAAGCAAAGAAAAAACAAAACAATGAGAAACTAGTTTGAGCCCTAGTCCGTGTTTGTGATCATAAGTCTATTAACTCATAGTTTTTACCATTTATGAAAGAATATTTTCTTGTTTTTTTGTTCAGGGTTTCACTACACAGCCGAAACTCATAGTAACCCTGATTTCTGCCTCTAGTGCAGAGATTACAAGCATGCACCACCATGCCCATACTCAGCGCCCCCAAGAGTGGGCCCGGTGCGTTATGCAGTGCCGGGGATCGAACCCTGGCCCCTGTGCTTACGCTAAGCAAGTAGTCTTAGGTAAGGTCTGCTGAGCTATACGGCCGGCCCTTATGAATATTTTCTAAGTATACATAACGAACTAGCTTGAGATTTCTGTATTGGTGGTCTCAATTAGTCTCTTGGAGCTTTTACAAAGGAAATTTTGGGCTTCATTCCCAGCTAATGTAACTGGGGGGGGGGGAGGGGGCTGGAGAGGGGTTGGCAATTCACATTCTCCCAGTTGTAATTACGTTGACACTGGTGCTGGCCCTAGTAGCTGGGATTGAGGCATCACTAAAGAAATTTCAGTCTTGTTTACTAGCTTCTGTTTGACTTAGGTTTAGCAAGGAATTTTCTAATTGAAACAGGTTTTCTTGTCATTTGCATTGTGAGAGAAATAGTTTTGAAAAAGGACCTTCTGCCTTGCTTGACAACAGTGTAACTTAGTACAAGGAGTCACTGTTAATGTTCATCTTTATTTTTGTTTTGTTTTGTTTTACGAGCAGAATAGATTCACTGGGGGAAAGAAAGCTCCTGTTCCAGAGAAGAACAGGAGGGCAGTCCCGAGCAGGTTGTCCCGTTAATGTTCTATCTGCTATTTGCAGTAATCTTTCTCTGTACTGGGCATTGGACTTTACTATGACACATCTCCAGTCATTAATGAGTCTTTGCAGTAGTCATCTTAAGTCACTACATTGTCCAGGCTGGGAGGCGGCTCTGCCTCAGCCTCCTAGGCAGGAGGGTGATGCGGGAGGGGAAGGCTACTGTGAGTCTATACTCAGAGCTGCCTGCAGTGATTGGTTGCACTAGGTTATGGGGTGCTGCCAGGAGGGGTGGAACTATTTCAGGCTGTCAGACATCTAGAATCCTTTTTTTTCTTTTCACAAGGACTTTTTCTGTACACAATTATCACAAATTCTTGTTTAAATATCAACTGATCTTTACCATAGCTTTTATTTATTTTGAAGTTGTCACTTCTTGATATTTTCAATTTTTTAAAACTTTCAGTTTGTAATATTTAAATAAAAGTGTTTTACATCCTTTTACTCTGGAACAGGTCGGTTTAATAAAGCTGTGTGGTTGTGCATGGTGGCGCATGCCTGTAATCCCAACACTTGGGAGGCTGAGGCAAGAGGATTGGTGTGAGTTCCAGACTAGCCTGAGCTACAAAAGTGAGCTCAAGGCCAGCCTGAACTGCATAGAGAGACCCTGTCTCAAAAAGACAAAAAAAAAAAAAAAAAAAAAAAAAAAAAAAAAAAAAAAAAAAAAAAGCTGTGTGGATCTCATCCACTTTCAGCATCATAATCAATGTTGGCCAATTATTTACATTTGTTTTGAGGTACTGGGGATTGAACCCAGGGCCTTTGTACTGAGTTACATTCCTAGCCCTCTTTTTTAGGTTTTGAGGCAGGATCTTGCTAGCTTGCTAAGGTGCTCAGGGATGCCCAATATTGGGCAGTTGTGTTTCAGCCTCCCAAGAGTGCAGAGATTACGGCCAACTCAGCTTTCCTCTCCTGTGTTGGAATCCAGTTACAATGGTATCATTACTGCTGCAACAAACAACACTCAACGTTGTTAAATTTTACTTTTATAGTTTTGAGAGTCGCTCTATGTGGTCCAGGTTGTCCTTGATCTAACAATCGATCTTGCTGCCTCAGCCTCCTGAGTGTGAATGTGGGATTCTAGGCTTGTGACATCACGCACTGTAATGAATTTTATTTATTTAATTTTTAATGTATTTAGTACAGGGTCTCACTACACCAATTGGACTCATAGTGATCCTCCTGTTTTCAGCCTTTCCAGTGCTGGGATTAACATACCATACCCAGTCTTAGTTGTGATCTCAGTGCACCTCCTGGGGCAGGGCCGGCATGGTATGCCAGGGATTAAACCCTGATTCCTGTGGCTGCCTAAGTAGGTGCTTTAATTTGCTGAACTATCTGGCTGGCCCTTGTAATGAATTTTAAATGTGATTATTCTTGATGTATTTGTTGAAATTTTACAAACTGTTTGTGCACAGTTTGTCTGGTGAACAAAACAAAATTCCTGTTCTCTTGGAGCTTTCATTGACTATGATAAGCAGAAATTAAACCGTGCAACATTACATATAGCAGGGGCCGGCGAGATGGTTCAGTGGTCTAAAGCGCCTGCTTAGGAGGGCTCAGGCAACTGCGGGGACTGCAGTTCGATCCCCGGCACCACATGCTGCGCCAGCGCCACCACCAGGGCAGGCTGAGCCAGCCACAAAATGAATAAATAAAGAAACAAACAAACACAACAAGCAAACAAATAAATAAACATTACATATAGCATTGGATGACATATAGCATTGGATGATACGAAAACAAGGTGGGAATGTGGAATGAAATTTGGAGCTGAAATTTAGATATAGTAATAGTGAAGACCTCATGGAAAGTGTTTCAGCAAGAGTCTGAAAAGTGTGAGGAAGCCGGATGTGTGACCATCCTCAGGAAAGAGAGAGAGGTGCTGAGGATGGGTGGACAGGGCGGGGAGCACGATAGGAGGGTGGCTTGGGTTTGAAACAAAAATCAGAGTAACAAGAGAGACAAGTTTACTAATGCATACATTTCACAGGTACATGGAAGACACTCAGGTAATTTGTAATTTTCAAAGAATGGCTTGGAATCCTGGCTTATAAAACACCTTCAAGTGAAAATAGTAAATACATAATGTGCTAGGACAAAATAATAGGACTTTGTGTTGCTAGAGCCCATGTCTGGGGGAAAGGCAACAAACAGCAAATAAAGGACTATGAACAAAGCGTATGAATGTTTGTTGCTCTGGTTTACTCCCTGCTTTCTAACATGAGTGCTCTCTTTGGTGTTTTTTGTTGTTACTGAGAGTAGAAACCACAATCCCATGCTCTCCAGGCAGGCACTGTGCTGCTGAGCTGTTTGCCTGGCCCCTAAATATGCTTCTTAACTGTGATGGTATTTGTATAAACAAACCACTCCTTTGATAACTGATCATTCTTTAGGTTTCTCCCACAGTATCTATGAGATATACATACAAATTACTAGACTGCTGCTTTCTGCCCTGTTCCAGCCAAGAATTTATGATGGTGTAGGGAGAAAACAAGTTCAATTTGGGTTGAGTTTGATTCATATCAGGGTTGTTTCAGTTGACTAACCTTATAACCACAGGGAAATGGTTTTCCAGCTTCCTCATTTCCTTCAGATGAACAATTCATAGGCCAATGGGACATATTTCAGGGTCCCTTACTCCAAGCTCCTACAGTATTAAAAAACTCCAGGTTAGCTCCAGGGTGGCAAGCTGCATTTGCATGGAATCAAAGTGAAATGTCGGTAGGCACCATGCAAGGGTTTACTGTGTAGGGATAATGGTGAGCTACCCAGCTGTATCTCACTGGGTTAGTCTATAAAAGACCTGGCTGAATTGAAGGTCCCTCCCTAACTATTGTAAGCTCCTGTTGTTGTCTCACTGCTCAGTAAGTAATTTGCCTGATAGAGAATTTAACACTTTAATTGTGAACTGTCCAGGTGGTGAGGTATGATGATTACACTGGTTCAAAAGTTTGTAAATTTATGCAGGTTATGGTGGGGTACGTGTCCATAATCTCAGCACTCAGCATGTTGAGGAAGAAGGATTACCATGAGTTCAAAGCCAGCCTGTTCTACACATGCTGGACTACATAGCAAGCCCCCCCCCCCATCCCCCAAACCCCTGCCCCCATCTCTCTCTGTCTTTTCTGTCTCAGTGTCTCTGTCTCTTTCTCAAAAATTAAGTCTGTAATTTAGTGTCTACCAGAGATTTTCATATAGATTACTTTATGTAATCCACACAGCGTGTCCAGGAGTTAGTTTGCAGTGCCCGAGTCAGGGCTATGGCTTCACAGTTAATACTTTGAAGTAGTTTGTGTTTGTAGTTTTCCTAATTAATAATATTGAGATTGATTCCGATGAAGACTCCTGCTTTGACAAAAGAAGATACACACGCAAGGAGTGGCTTTATTGGCCACACTGCTTATTAAACGAGCATGGTATATTGAATACATAATGAGAACACAAGTGTTCTTTACTAAATGAAAACAAAAGATGTGCTATGAGAAAGAAGCTCAAAAGATAGTTCAAGGAGAATACATGTTCCACTTGAGCTACTAGTGTTGGAAGTTAGTGTTGTTTCCCTAATAGCACAGAAAATGTCTCCTATGTTCTGCAGCTGAGAAGCCATGGCCCTCCAAGTCGTGCTATGTTACACCTTTAGAGTCTTTTAGTAGAACTTCCAGGTGACCTTTCAATACAGACCACATTATGGTTTAGACGCAAAGTGCTTCAGAGGCACCTGTTCAGTGCTGACTCGTACAGAACTCATTATTGTATTAGACTCACTGTAAGCATAAAGAAACGCAAGCATGGTAAGGTGAACAACCTCCCGTGGAAGTTTAGGTGGATAATGAAGTCACAGACTTTATTCCTGTAGCTAGGAATTTGTTATACACATGAATTTATTTCCATTCATCCATTCCTTCAATAAAGACTTTGTTTAGCATTGGTGATGGAACTGAGGGCCTCAAACATGCTAAGCTCTTACTGTACAATGAGCTTCACCCTCAGTTGGTGGAAATGTTTTGAGCGCTGGGTCCCCATGTGCCTAGCACTGTACAGGTGCTGCAGATACAGCTGTGAACAATAGGCAGTCTCCTCTGTGTGAAGTTTTCCATTCTTGTGGGAGACAGACAATAGACAAAGTTACCAAAATATATACTCTTAGGTAAAAGGGGTGAAAAGCATAAATGCGATCAGGGCATGTAGGACTGCCAACCGGGGAACATGGGCTGTATTATTAAATGGGCAGGTGGGAAAGGCCTCACAGTTGAGACAGAGTGAAAGGCTGTCGCCTGGGCGGAGTGCAGTGTTTATAAAGCTAAAGGAAAAGCATTCCATAGAAAGACCCGCCACACAGTTCTGGAATTGGGTGCATACCTGAGGTGCATTTTTATGATCAACTTCATAAACCAGGATCCTCTTCTGTTTTTTTAAGATCAAGTTTCCATAGAACTCAAGGTGATTTATACATGTTAATACTTTTCAAATATTGCTTCAGCTCTCTGAGGACACACAATTAAGGTGGTGAACCAAGGAACAGAGACAGGAAGAGACAAATATTAACTCAGTGGAGGAATTTCTGATATAACATGCCAATTACTAAGATAAGAGTATTAATAATGTGATTACTTAGACTTACAAGCATTGGGTGGACCTGTGGCCCATGCCTGCAGTTGTAGAACTCTGGGAGAAGGGGCTGTGGCGATAGCTCAGTAGAATAAGCGCTTACTTTGCAAGCGCAAGGTCCTAAGTTCAATCTCTGGTACCAGAAAAGAAAATAAATAAATAAAGTAGAACTCTGGGAGGCTGATAGAGAAGGATTGTAACTTGAGGCTAATCTGGACAATTTAATAAGACCACTATCTCAAAAATAAAAAATCAAAGCCTGGGAGATATAGGTCAGTGGTTAAGTGCTTTGCTATCTGCTTCAAGCCCTGGGTTCAATCCCCAATACTGCCAATAACTAAAACAAACAAAGTGAAAAACAGAAGTGAGGTTCTGTAAAATCATCATTGTTTCGATTTTCAGAAGAAAGGGAAACTGATTTTTTTCTTTTAGACAGTCTCACTGTTCAGTTTAGGCTGGCCTTACATTCACTATGTAGCCCAGGCTGGCCTTGATCTCATGATCCTCCTGCCTTAGTCTTCTGAGCGTTGGGATCACAGGCATGTGCCACTACATCTGACCTAAGTGTGATATATCTAAAAAAAACTTCTATATACAAATGTATTGATATGTTATGGTGCTGGAATATCTGTGAATGAAGTACAAGTCAAATTGCTATTCTACACTGATTTCGATATAAAGGCCAAATGCGCTATTGTTACGCTGTACTTCCACTGTACCCATGTATATGTGGACTCCTAACAATGTTCACCCTAAAATGAAGATTAGATTCTAGTTAGAAGTGGATGATTGTCCAACTCTTTATTATTCTTTCCAGCTGAAGTATTTCTTGCCAGTGTCTATAATTCATTTTTTAAAAAAACTTCTGAGTAATGCCTGTGTCCTTCTGAAAAAAAGTAAAGAGGCCCTGACTGGATTCTTCTTTTTGAGACAAGATTTCTTTAGCTTTTTTTGTTTTCTTTGATCTTTTTGAGACAAGGTTTCACTATGTATTTAAGGCTGGCCTTGAGCTCACTTTATAGCCCAGGCTCATGTTAAACTTGAAGGGATCGTCCTGCCTCAGCCACCTGAATGCTGGGATTACAGGCATACATTACTACACCCAGCTCTATGTAGTTCTGGCCTTGAACTCACTGGGTAGCCCAGGGTGGTCTCTGTCTCCTGATATGCTGGGATTACAGGTATGGTCTACCACACCTAGCACTGATTAGATTCTAAGAGCTGGTTCATTTATATTGCCTTGGGGTGTGAGCTGAGGCAGGGATTGCAGTGGATTTGTACTTTAAAATTGATTATGTCTTCTTATTCAGTGATTAAAAACCCCCAAATTCCTCTGCAGCTGTTTGTGCCCTTGGTCCATTGGCTCAGTGGTGTATTTGCAAACATGGCGGTATGCCACCATGAAGGTATCATACAAGGGAAACTTCTTCAGATTCCCTGAGGGTTGAAGAAATGAGTCTTAAATCAGGAAAAGTGGCTCTAAATTTCTTTATGCATGTGGGTACATCACATCAAATAAAAGTAAATGCTCTAAAACCCAGAGAAATCTTACATGCTATGGAGATGCTTTATATCCTCTGTAGAGAGGGAAGAGAGTGTAGCTTGTCTAGGGGAGAGAAAGTGATATTTGGGGCCTGTGAAATAGCTCAGCGGTCTAAAGTGCTGGCTTAGGCAAGCTTAGTCAGCCACAGAGACCACAGTTTGATCCCCCACACCACATGTTGTGCCAGCCCCATGCCCAGGGCAGGCTGAGCTGGCCATAACAGAAAGAAAGAAAGAAGGAAAGAAAGAAAGAAAGAAAGAAAGAAAGAAAGAAAGAAAGAAAGAAAGATTTCGAAAGTTGAATGGAGCCTCAGAAGGATAGGTGATATAACCCAGGATGAAGTCTGGCTGGGGTGGTTTTGACCTCTGGTGATAGTAATGAGATTCCAAAGGATAAGAATTCGTAGCAATTGTACACTGGTGCAAATTCAGAGAAAGCCTCTTCCTTTTTCCTAGAAGCTCTCAGTTTGAAGTCCAAAGTGGCATTTCCTTGGGTCTCTCAGTTTCGATAAATGTGGGATGTCCCTTTCCTTTTCCTTTTCTCCTTTCTTCAGGATGAAATGTGAGTATGATGATTGGTACTGGAGCTATAAGCAAGGGACATAGTGAGACTGTCATGTGAGAAATTCCCTGAATGCCAATAAACCTCTCAATATACCCCTGGGCAGGCGGTTCCTGAGACCATGCACAGAAAGGCTCACAGAGGAGCTGGGGAGGTAGCTCGGAGGTCTTAGCACCTGCCTCGCAAGCACAAGGACCTGAGTATGATCACTGGTTCCCAAGTCCTATCGGTCCTGGAACCTAGGCGTGTCGTACCATCCCCGAAACTGGTTGTGGTGGCACATGTTTGTAATCTCAGTGCTGGGGAGATTGAGACAGGAGAGCCATTCTGTGTCTGAACTGCATAGCGAGACCCTATATCAAACAGATAATTTTTTTTTTTTTTTTAAAGAAAGACTCACAGACTGATTTAACATCAAATTCTATGGCTTCTGCACACTTTTTTTTTTTTGGTGCTAGGGATTGAATTCAGGACCCTGCACTTGCCAGGCAGGTGCTTATTCTACTGAGCTATCTTCCCAGCCCTTCTGCATACTTTTAATGAAACAGTTTTGAACTCATAGCAGGAAACAAGGTAAAGGGAATTTGGCAGGTTAATTTATTTTGGATAAACTGGAATGAGAGTCACAGGGACTGAATCTTTGGTTAGGCCTGTCATGTGTGCAATCTCCCCACCCCAATACATTTTTCCTGTTGAGAGGGTGGGTTTTTTTTTTTTTTTTTGGTCTTTTAGAGATAGGGTTTTGCTGTTTAGTTTAAGCTGGCCTTGAACTCCAAGAGATCCTCTTGCCTCTGTCTCTTCAGTGCTGGGATTATAGGACTGTACCACCATACTAGGAGAGAAGGTGGTTTTTAGAGCTAGAGTCGATTGTAAGCAAAAGGACTTAGGAAAGGGACTTTATTTGGAACCAACACATGTTTGACCTGTTGCAGGGATGCAGGGAAAAATATAACCCATGGATACAACTGAGCAGGTAAGTGCAGAGTTAATAGAAATCCATGCATTAAAATTTTTCTGTTGACAGTGTCTATACTCTGTTTCACATAAAGACATTACCAAAGATAAGTAGATTTTGAGCGGAGAGAAAGGCAGAGAGGGGGTCTGGATACATTGCCTAGGCTTCCTCAGAATAGGGCTCTTTCTGTCTCAGTGTCAGTTGAAGACCTCACAGGAGTTGAACGCTGCGTGGTGCTTATGCAGCCTTGGGACTCCATGTCACATGTCCTCCTATCTCTGTGTACGACAGGCTCTCTCTGACTTTCTCTCAAGTGTCTCACAGGCCACCAATCTATGACTCATAAATACAGTCTTTATTTTTTGTTTGCACCTTGTTTACTTATCTAAACCTTGTAAGTGTCCAAGTTTGAATTATCTACAAAATCCTTACGCGTTTCACCCATTCCACTCCTTGTTGTGTTCATCTTACCTAGCACAATTGAATAGAATATTTTTGTGAAAAATTAAAGCAACAAGGCAGATGTAAATCATACTTAGCAATGGAATTTCCTAAGACTATCAGAGTCCAGTTCCTACAATTCCTAGCTACATAGTAGCTCTGTCCTTTATAGGACAGGGAAATACTTTTATAAGTATTTCAGTGGTGATTATTTCATACTGAGTGTCACTTCCAGGGATTACTGGTACTCATATTGGTGCACGTTAAGAAAAATGTTATTAAAAAATGAAGGACAAGATTACCTATTACTATTGTATTGAATTTTTCATGTTACTAAGCCCCTGAACTAGGATTTTTTTGCAGTTCTTGTTTCCAGCCAATGATGCAACATGGACAGATATGTATTAATGTCTCTTCCTTTGTACATTAAGTGGCTGAATGCTCCACCCTCAGGTGATGATGTCAAAGCCCCTATCTGAACATGCAGCCTCTGATGCAGAAATGGATCAGGAATCACTGATTACTTCATTTCTAAATCACGCCTTTGTACTCTTCAGACCATTTTATCCTTCTGTATTCCACAATATCTCTAAATCTCATCCTTGGAGTCAAGTAGGTGGATTTGAACCCGAGTTCTCATACCATCAGGTTTGATTCCTTTGGAAATAGACTTTTCTTTTTTTGTAAAACTCAGTTCACTGGCTATGTGCTGCACTGTGAGCAGAGTAGTCCCGCTCAGGTAACAGGACAGTTTCTCTCCTGAGGGGCTTTTGTCTATTAAACCAAAGTGACAGTCAAGAGGCCCAGTCTACCCACTCTGCTCTCCATCTGGGGAGCAGTCTCAGGCATATCTCAGAACTAGGATTTTAGAACATTTTCTGTTCACTTTCCTTGCTGCACCTCCATCTCAGAAGCTGAGCCACCCTGATGGCCCACAGTATTGGACCAGGGTAGCCTGCTGTTATGTCCCTTAATCACACAGTAGTTTATTCTGTTTCACCATATGACTATCAGTCTGTTCAAAATAACTGTCTTAGGCTCTCCTTGGCTACAAGGATAAGATTACAAAAAGTACCTAAGATTAAAAAGATATGCTACTCCCAGGCTGTTCACTGGGTTTCTCTGTTTCCTTCCTTGCAAATCCTATTTAGCCTATCTAGAGATGCCCACAACTTTATATTTATATTTCATGGATATAAAAGGTTCAATTTTCTATGATAGATTTATTTATCTTCCTATAGCATCTTTCCAATCCCATATTTCCACCAAATAACCTATTCTCATTAGAGTGTGCATTATCTTTCAACAGATATTTTTGTTTTTTTGTTTCTGAGACAGGGTCTTGCTGTGCGGTTTAGGCTGATTTGAACTAACCGTATAGCCCAGGCTGGCTTCAAACTCACAGTAATCTGCTTGCCTCTGCCTCCACAGTATTGGGATTGCAGGTGTGCACCACCATGCTTAGCTTCACCACATATTTTTCTTCCTTTTTTTCTTTTTGCAGTACCAGGGATTGAACTCAGGACCTTGCACTTGCCAGGTAAGCGCTTATTCTACTGAGCTGTATCCCTGGCCCCCTTCACCAGATATTTTTCTAAGACTCATGTAAAGTCATTATACCATTAAAGATGACATATATTTTCAGAACTTTAATTTACCAGCTCAAGAACTAAATGAAAATCTGTACACTGAGTCAGTTTACAACTCAAGACCGCTATGCCAGCTCAAAGCGATTGGTCGCTTGAGAAGGCTGTTGCAAGACTGCCAAAACAGACAGGACTATTTTAAATTCAACGTAACACATATTTTTAGATGAGCTCTTATTGGTAAGATAGCTCCTTATCTATCTTGATGCAGGAAGTGGAGCCTTACATTAAAAGAAATCATTAGTGCGTGATTGCAATACATAATGGTGACAGTCATTACAGGGGAGAGGTATGTGTCCTTAATACATCTCAATTCTTTTTCTTTCTTTCTCTATCAGATTCACATTTATCTTATAGATTCCTATATGTGCAGACTTACAGCCAGATTAATAGACCAAAATCTATATAAAACATAGAACACCAGTATATTACATGAAAGTACACTTTTAGGTACGCTGCACATGGTAGATTACAATAATTTCTCTCTGTTTTCCTCTGATTTATTTCTCCACTTGATGTAGGTATATGTTGAGTTTCTCATATAAAAGTTAGATTTAAGTTTTGTGTCTAATATTTACTTCACTTAATATGCTTTCAAGGAGCATCCATTTTCTACAAACGACATATCCATCCTTCTTTATGGCAGAGTAGTACTCCATTATGTTTCAATACATTTTCTTCATGTATTCATTTGTTAATGGAGATTTGGGCTGCTTCCCAGGTTTACCTGTTATAAACCATGGTTTATAAACCATCATTGCAGCTTTATTACTTTTTTAGCTTTTCTGGAATGATACCGATAAGAGGAATAGCTGAGTGAAATGGAATTTTTAGTTTCAGGTTTTGAGGTGTCTTCACACTGATTTTCATAGTGGTCATACCAGTTTAGACTCCCACCAACAGTGTGGAAGGATTCCTTCCCTCAAATTTCCTGAAGCCTCTCCAGCATTTGTTACTTGCTGGCTTCTTGATGACAGACATTCTTTCTGGAGATGGTATTTCAGCATTGCTTGCTTTGCATTGCTGGAATGGCCAGCAATCTTGAACAAATTTTCATGCATTTTAAGCCCTTTTTACTTCACATGTCCAGTTTCGGATAGGATTTTTAAATTTGGCTGGGATGAGGGTGGGGTTGTTTGTTTTAAGTTCGTTATACATTATAATTATTAGTGTTGAGTCTGAGGAGTATCTAGTAAAATTTTTTCCTAAAAAAAAAAAAAGATGGTTTCCTTTGCTATAAGCTTTCAGTTTAATGTGTGATCCTCAGTTCTTTGTGCTCTGGGTATAAAATGAATTCAGTGAAGTCATACAGGTCAGTCAAAAGCATACCTAGAACTTTCTCACTCTTATACCTTCAGGTGAGAAGGCAAGCAGTGCTACAAAGGTATCTGCTGAGTGGGAGTTTGGAAAGCGTTTTATGATCCTAAGTTATTCCTGGGCTTCAGGGAACTATGGTAGTTATGATGCTGCTTATTGAGTCTCTTAGGGGACACTTTCCAATGTCAGTGGTCTTGCTTTTAGTCAGTGTTCTCCCAAGAAAGTCACCTAAGAACCTAAATCAGGTTTCAGCTCAAGATTTTTGAAAAAACTTTCCCTTCTGATATGGAGAGGTTATGACAGCCAAGTCTACAGTGTAGCCATAGGAGAGCCAGGAGACTACACAAGGGAATGTGTACAATGTAAATGTTTTAAGTGTCGTTGTGCTGCGTAGATCACACCAGGCCTAAGTATGCTTAATAACTGAGGAAACATTTTCAAACAGCTGGTGAGCAGGGCAAGGTTGTGTCCTCCTGTAATGCGAGCACTTGGGATGCTGAGGCCCAACCCCTGGGAGTTCGAAATGCACCTGGTCAACAAAGTGAGCTGAAGCTCAGTCTTCATGGGACAGTGAGACCTGACTCAAAAACACAGAAACAAAAACAAAACCAAAAATCAAAATGACTGTTGGGTTTCTCAGGGTTGGCTATTTTCTATCTAGCTAATTAAAAATCTCAGTAACAATTAGTACTAAACCTCTTGAGGTTTGTGAGTGGCTATGGAAAGAGCCTTTGCGTTGTAGACAACAGTCCAATGTGCTCACTTGGAGCTGGTGTAGTTGGCGACAGCCTTGGTACCCTGGGACACAGCACGCTTGGCCAGCTCACAGGGTAGCAGCAGCTTCACAGCCCTGTGGATCTCCCTCCACGTGACGGTCGAGGGCTTGTAATGTGCTAGGTGCGACGCCTTGCCTGTCATGCTCTCAAAGATGTCGCTCATGATTGAGTTCATGATATCCATGGCCTTGGACGAGATGCCCGTGTCTGGGTGCATCTGCTTGAGCACCTTGTACACGTACACCAAGGAGCTCTCCTTGCGGCTGCGCTTGAGCTTTTTGCCATCCTTTTTCTTTGGTCACCGCCTTCTTGGAGCCCTTCTTGGGGACCAGAGCAGACTTTGCTAGCTCTGGCATGACTCTACATAGGGGAAAGCAAATGGACAGAAACAATGACCTGACAGGGCAGGCTTTTTATGCAAATAAGGTGTAATGTTCTTCCAGCCGTGATTGGACCATATTAGCCAATAGAAGGTTCTCATGCAAATAAGATTAATTTCAATCCACGTTTTAATTGGCCACTTATATGGAACTACTCTTACTCTGTATAAAGCGTTGGGAAAAAATTAGGCTTTTCAGACTTTTAAAATTATTGTGTTGGCCTTCGTGTGCATTGTCTCCATCAATCCGTATATCAAGGGAAAAAGTACGATGGTAATTTATGACTCGCTCCATGGCCAAGTGAGTTTTGGAAAATTACCTGTAAAGTACTGTTACAGCCAGAAATTAGAAGCTAATTTTCCCAAAAATTATACTGTAGGCACAATTCTTAATCAGTGTGATCAATGTAGGCAGAATCCTTAAAGCTTTTTAAAAGAATTACAGAATTAGGACATGTTAACAGTTGCGAGACTTTTACGTTGCATATTAAAAAGTACCCGGAAGTGATGCTAATGATTGTTGCAAAGAGTTAAGACTATGAACATTTTCTTACTATAGTTGGGTAAGAAAGCTTTTCAGTCATAGTGTAGTGAAAATAGAAATATATTATTGAGCTGGAGAAATGACAGTCAAACGCAGTTTGTGAAACTTCCCAGATACTGCGGAACGTTCATTTCCTTGTTTTCCTATTTCTTTTCAAATATGTGGTTTGAGACACGAACAGTTGTACAATGTATTTATGAGAGACCGCAATTGGAAGACAGGATACACATAAGAACGTCGTGATAGGCCGGAATTTTCAAATTGAAACTTGACAACCAATTGTAATGCTCCTGGTGTTCCTTAATTCAGTGGCGCGTAATTTGAGAACCTTGACCAATCAGAAGTGCTTTACCATTATAAATAGAAGCGAGGACAACTCATTTTCAGTGTTTTTTTGTCATGGCTCGAACAAAGCAGACAGCGCGCAAGTCCACCGGGGGCAAGGCCCCGCGCAAGCAGCTGGCCACCAAAGCTGCCCGTAAGAGCGCGCCGGCCACCGGCGGCGTGAAGAAGCCGCACCGCTACCGGCC
>PVKN010019584.1:0-16314 GCA_004027915.1 Capromys pilorides | reverse complement strand
AACGCCGTGAGCTTTCAATTTGAGATTTATTTGGAATTCCTGGTCAGGGGCCAGGATGTCATCTTACTGAGACTTACTTTACCTTTTCTTACTTAGTTCTTTCATTTTCCACTTCTTGTCATTATACTTTTTATTATAATTTTTAGTGCATAGTAATTGTACAAAATCATGGCTTTCACTATGGCATTTCCATTCAGATACATAGTGTGCTGTGATTGTATCTGCCTCCACCCTGTTTGCTATCCCAATGACCCCCCTTTATGCTTTGCTTTTAAGGTAGTGTTGTTATGTTTGCCCCAAATCATCCTGATTATTTGTTGAAACTGCAGTTTTCTCTTCTCCTTCCCTTCCCAGATCTGACTCGAAACTAGAAGGCCCTTGCAATCTGTATTTTCTGAAGCTCTTGAAATGAGTCCACCAGATTTAGGAAACAGTAGCTTGCTCTTTATAACTTGAAGCCCTTTGTTCTTGGTGTGCCTGCCATGCGCATTAGGGTTACAGATGACCTTTCTTCACCCTGAGAGATAAGGTCCTACGCCAAGTCAGGGGAAGGCAGGAGGCGGGCCCAGGACTTCACTCAGATGGGAAGTCCTGGAGATAGTTATAAGGTGTAGCGCTCATGTACCTTCCACCAGGGCCATCCTATAAGGATTTATGAAGAAAAGGCCTATCCCACAGCTCCTACAGATCAGAAATCAGCTATGTGCCTCTCTCATGAATCAGAGAGCTCTAAAGTTGTGCTCCTGGGTGATCTTAGTGTTTCTGAGCTAACTAGATACAGCACAAAGTCTTGTTACCCCAGTGCTCCCAGTAAATCTGCTGGTGAATGGTCACATGTGTGCATGGCCTCAATAAGGCAGGCATTAGGAAGAAGGAATTATATAGATTATGGGTTAAGAAGGTGAATCTATAATGGCAGAATTGGAGGACAGCCAGAATATATTAGCATTCTGTTCCCTGGAGTTTGAGAGGAGAAAGATTCAAGGTGAAAATTCAGTTTTTATAACCGATATGCATTATCAGTTTTGTTATAGGTTGGGAGCCAAATTCCACTGTTGGGTACACATGGCTCCACTACAAAATTTGGCCTTTTGGGGCCTTTGAAGTCAATTGCATTATCTAATGACTTCCAAGGCATTTGCAAATGAGTAACTTCAGGGTTGAATTTTCAGCTTGGCAAGCAAACATAGGAGGCAAACTCATTTCCATGCATTGGGTACAACTCACTCAGCATTCAGGGTCATTCATAAAGTCACTAGCATTTTGCTAGAATATTTCTCCTCCTCTGTTTACAAATAGGTCATCCAGGAGAAGCAATTAATAGACACCATCCATGTTAAGGAACTATACAGGGAGAGACCGTAGATCTCCATTTCTGAATTCTTCCCTCAGCAGAGTTTAAGCGAGGATGTTCGTGGTTTGGTTCTATTGTGCTGCACAGCCCAAGTTCACAGTATTGATGCCAAAGCCTATGAACTGGTGCAAAAGGCGCAGAGGAGGACATGAGCATGGGAAGCGCATGACTCAGATGTGGAGCTGCACCTGGGTTGGACAAAGTAGGCTTTTGTTTTCTACAAATCACACGATCACAGCCTTTTCCAAAAAAAGCAGCACAGTGCTTTACAAAATATACATATTTCAAATTCTTTTTTTTTTTTTTTTTTGTATTTTAGGGAAGGGTCTACAGGGTGTTCAGGGTCTCACTACTAGATCAGACTCAGTGATCTGCCTATTTACAGTCTTCCAAGAGCTGGGATTACAGGTGCGTGCCGCCACGTCCAGTCTCAGTTGCTGGTTTACAGCACCCCGGGGGTGGGGCCGGCACGGCAGGCCTGGGGCTTGAAGCCCTAGCCCCTGTGCCTGCTTGCAGGTGCTTTAATCAGCTGAACTATTTGGCCAGCCCAAAACGTACATATTTTTAAACAAGCAAAAGTCAACCTTAACATAATACATGAATACAAAGCATGGGAATGAACGTCTTTTAAATCACCTCTCCGGATGGAGTGTGGGGTGGGCATTACTGACTCCCTCAGAGCTTCTGGATATATTCTTGTATTATTTGGAATATTGCTGAGACAAATGTGCTAGCCTGAATAATGTTTATTATTTATTTTTTAATTTTGGCCATGGTAAAGTACAGAAAAAAATTAGGATGAAGTTTTATCTCGCTACTCAAGAAATAGTTGTAAGCACTGTAGGTGAAACAAAACCTTGTACTTTAAGGGGATGTCAGTGTTCACACTATAAATGACCCATTTTTTGTGATTTGTGACTTGAGCCACACAAATTTGCTCTAGGCTAACATATTTGCCCTGTTTCATTCAAAGGCTTCCATTTCAATTGATTCAGTCATGAACTAATGCAAAAAATGAGAAGGTTGTTTGTTCTGATTTGAGGAGTAAATCTGACTCTTTGTTTCCAATAAATATTAACTGACCATTTCAGGGTTTTTAAAGGGAAGAACCCCTCTGTAGAAGGCAACTGAAAGGGGCACACTGTACTCTGGAAAGCTCTCTTTTTCGTGGAAAATTTCACTGCAGATTTGTGACAGGGCCTCCAAGGTCCTGAGGTTTGTGCTAGTGTTTACAGGCAGCCCACAGATGGTTCTAGACAACCTGGTCCGAGCACTGGTAGTCTGTTTTTCACATGGGCTGTAGGGTTTTCAACGTGAATTTGACACCTTACATAGAAAGTGTTTCACATTAATTATAGTTACTTTTGTGCCTTATGGCTACTCATGTGTAAATCTGTATTCCAAAGCCCACAGTGATGTAATGCTCCTTGGTTATATGGATGTAAGAGATGATCCTGGAATTCTGTAGGAAGACTGCTTTCACAGGTAGGGCTCCAGTGGAAATCCAGTTCATGGGACAAAATTGCTTCCCTTGATTCCATCTCAGAATGCACAGCTCTCTAACTCCTTCAGAGGAGGGCATTGGATATAACTGGAAATGAACTGTGGGACATTTCCTTTTAGGTTTTGCACAAATGTTTTAGCCAATAACATGGCTATGTTATGAAGTTACAAGGTAACACCTTCAGTGTTGCCCATGGAAATTAATTATGGGGGCTCTCTGCGTGCCTTCTGGGTAAAAATATAGACCTGTGTTCAAGGGCTCAGGGTCACTCTAAAATGAGAGTCAGATGCTTAGGAAACTTCATTTTGACCTAGGCAGCACTGAAGGTCCCATGATGCATTTTGCAACAATAGGGTGAAAATCCTTGTGGTTTGGCCAGTTTCCAAATGGTTTAGGCCCATTGCAATTCCCTGCTTGCTTAATATTTCCTTTCTCATTCCAGGTGAAAAGGAGATCACTTTCTAGCTTATATGGTTTTAGAAGACTTGGGAATAACACCAGATTAATTAGTAGATATTTAGCACAAACCATCTCTGTATATTGGCTAGTTGTTGCTAATGTGAAGTATCTAAGTCTTCCTTTGTAAATTTTAATCTAAAATGATTTATAAGATCCCAACTTAAAAGCTGCATTTCAAATGTAAGCTTAATTTAATCAATTAGCTAGGTAAAGCCTCCACTCAAAAAAATTATCTTCATTAGGGAAAGAAAATGAAGTGCGGTGTTATGAATGTGTGGTATACATGTTAGGGTGAAAGGGGTTCTGGGTTGAGAAACAGTTTAGCACATTTAGCCTTGGAGAAATTCTGATCCAACTGACAGTCGCAGCCTGTGAAAGGGGCCTAAACGGTTGTTTTAAATGGCTGTGGTCGTGGAGAACAGCTTGTTCACATGATGGCATGAGGAAATGAAGATGCCTGCCCAATGACAAAGCTGCCTCTACTCTTGGACAGCCTTGCCAGCACCCTGATGCCCTCAGTGAAGCATTAGGTGTACACACGTTGGCACTAGCCTGGCTCAACTGCGACATGGACTGAAATGGCACAGCAATGGGATGGAGATGGCTTCTGCACCTGTGAGCTGGAAGTCATCACCTGTTCCGCTGTGGCAGTTGGCCTGGTCATCATCACATTCATCCACTGGGTTCCCGTTGGGAGTGGTCGGTCCAGCTGTTGGTGCTGAAACAAGATCCAAGGATTACCACCTCACACCTCTGAAATGTGTTCTCAAGGTTTGGCTAGTGAACCTGCTAATGCTGTTGCAGAAAACTCCAAGCTGTGACAAGAAGGCTGGGGCACTGCTTGGACTCTACTTCAGGAGGCTAAATATGTGTGGATTTTGCAGAGTGCATGAGAGCCTGTGTTGCTCAGTTATTAATCCATATCTGTTGAGCAGATTTGGCTGTCTTAGCATTTTATACATTGTTATCTGCATAAACCTCCTTTTTTTTCCTGGAAAGGTCTCTAATTCTCACTGGCTGTTTATTCACTACCCGGGAGTAGAGAACTTTGATAATACAGATTTCGCTTGAGCTGTTTTTCATTTTCTTTCAAAGGCATTGGAGAATTCACTCATTGTGAATTCTTTTGTACTCTTACTATTGACTGAATTTGCTAAGTTTATGTTATCACTTATTCCTCGAAAAGAGCATCAACATTCACACTTAGACCCATATTGTTCTTCTTTAAAAAAAAAAAAAAAAAACCCTAAACAAGCATTACTGCATTTCTCCCCGAGTAGCTTCTTCATCTAGGAGCCCTCCTGCGAGAGCAGGTGTGGGAGAGGTGTTGACTCAGATATCCTGAGGCCCTGTGATGTGGACTCTCCTGGGATGGCATTCCATAGCAGGTACCCCCATCTTTGAATTTGCAGTTGAAAGGTAGCCAACATTAATCAAAGACTGCTTTTGAAGTCTTTTAAATTTAGTTCAGTCTATTTTTTTTTTGAGCCTGTTACTCATTTTTGCAATCTGTTTAATATTTTACAGTTTCCGCATTGCATTTGGCTTTACAAGACTGAGCTGAGGCACTGTTCTCTTGATGTCTGAGAACTCTGCAACATTCGGGGAGCTGGGGCAGAGTGGGGGCTCTGCTGTTCTGGACAGCAAGAATGTCCTCAGCCAAAATCTGACACTGCTATTGTGCGTAAGTACTGAGCAGAGTTACGAAAAATATGCAAACGTAGCTAAGTTTCAACTTTTTCAGCTACCTAAACAGATATGGCAATAAATAATAACTATAAATCATTGTGGACAGAGAGAGACAACATCCATATCATTTGGGCATGCTGCCCTGGCTTCTGAGCACATGCACAACTTCTGGGCTCTCTTTATTGCTATCTTTCTCTCTGGCAATCTACACAGTTGTCTTCTCTAAGCTGTCCTCGTCTTTAATGGCATGCTACCTATGAGGGTTTTAACATCTCTATTCATTTTGTTGTTTTCTGGTTGCCTAGTAGTGTTCATAATGAAGTTCCACGTTAGAGTAAATTGCAAAACACAATTAGTGAATGATTTTTATGCTCTAACTTTCCTATTTGAAAATATAAAGTCTGTGACTATTTATTTTGTAAGGTTTTCTTTTAAAAAATTCTATTCATATATGTTTGTGATACACAGTGAATACATTCATCAATGGGATATTTGTACACACATCTATCATATCTCTGTTTCTTAAATATAACAGCTCACTCAAAATAGAACAAATTTCATGGAAGGCTGTCTGGGGCCCCATCTTTCTTCTGTGTCTCCTCGGATGTCTCCAGGAGGACAAGGTACAAAGTAGATATTTAATAAGCCCTATTAGCCAGTTTGGGGGAGAAGAAAATTATTCTGTTTCACTAGTTATACTAAAAAGCTTTGCCCTTACTTTCTCGGATGTTGGGCTTTCACATGGCCGGGGGCAGCTTCCGCACTTTCGTGAGCACTTGCAAACAGCTGCAGGCAGATCCCTTCACCAACAGTTTCCACCTCCACTCACTCCAGAGTTGACACTGGCAAACTGCCACAAGGTTCAGTGTTTTCAATCGTCCATTCACTGCACCTCCTAAATCAATATTGCCTTCCAGAATGGGACTGGAGACACGCCTCGCACACCAGCTCTCACTCCTGGACCACATTTCTCAGTACCCCAAATGAAAAGAATGAGTCTGCAGTTGGTTCAATTTGCCCAGCCCTTCTTTGCTTTGGCAATCTTCACCCAAGCCCTGGCACATGGTTGCTCTTGGTTTGTATTGCTAGCACTTAGGTTCAGAGGCCCAGGACATAACTACAGATATGGAAAGAATGGGAGATAATGGCCTGACTTTAAATAGAAAAATAGCTACAAATGTTTCAATATATGGTGATTGATAAAAGATCTTGTATTGTATATGAAAAGTTTTATGATGTTAATGTGTTCAGAAATGTAATTATATTTGGTAGCTCAAAATATACACAATTTTGAAGCCAATAGAAGGTGATATTAAAAAGCATTCTTTGAAACAACTGTAAGCATATGCTCAATTGCCTAACATCTTGGTCCCAAGAAAAGCCATTCTGTGAACTAACCTGCAGAAAGACCTATATGGGAATTGAAAAGCTGGCACAAGGTTACTCATTTACACCCAAATCTAAGGCAGATGGGAACTGCACAAAAGCAGTAAATAGGAAAATGACCACCTCAAAGCATTCGTCTCATTATCTGTAAGAAGAGGGTGCAAGCATGGGGTCAGCATATACATAAATTCGTCCTTCATGTGACCTTCATCCAATAAGCCAAGTGTAGGCAATAACATCATTAAAGAGACCTTGCCATGCTTTCATACACATTATCTCATGAAAAGCTTTGCTTCTTTACAGCGACCTGAGGAATTTGTCCAAATATGTCTCAATGTCTTACTGCGTCAGATGCGGCTTCCTGCTCTTGTGATGCACTCAGCTCTGAAGGCAGAAACTTGACTCTGACACAGAGCTCTAAAAATATTTAAAAGGTCTAAGGACTGGTGGTTGTCAGGGGTTAGTGGAGGGGAAATGGAGACAACCTGGGGAAGAGGCTTTACCTTGGAGTCATGGCAATGTTTTGGAAATCGAAGGAGAAATAGGGTGCAACCTAGGTATTGGACATACTACATGCCGCTGGGCTGTGCATGTTAAAATGGTGAATTTTGTGTTATGTAACTTTAACAATTAATTATTTTTTAAAAAGTCAAGAGACAACCTCATGAAATATGAAAAGTAGGCCGCAAACATCTAAGCCCAAAGCAGGCTTCCCAAGCTGCTGTTTTGGGGTATGTGCTAGAAGCCTGAGCCTCAGTGGCTGGCAGGGGCAGAGGAATGGTGGCCCCAAAGGACAGATGGCAATTTGCAAAAGCATCCATGCTCTGAGGTGGAACTGTCTAGAAAAGGAGATAACAAGAAGGCAGCTAGGAGGGCCCTGGGGATTGGCATTACCTTCCACATCACAGCCCAGCAGCTCCAGCCGCAGCCCCAGTCCACCGTGAGTGGCTCGTTCGGGGTAAATCCGGATGAATCGTGTGGAAATAGGCAGAAAGGTCCGTAGCTCAGGAGTATCATAGTTGTTGTTACCCTCAAAGGACTGTGAAGTGCAAATAACATCAATTATTAAGAAAAAGAACACAGCCTCCCTTTTGGTGATAGTGTGTTCCCTCCAGAGGGTGTGAACAACTTTTCCTCCACCTTCTAAAAGTTTGGCAATAAGGGCTGTGACGTTATCTGACAGGAGCCAGGTGAGCAGGAGGAGAGGTGTACCAACTGCTTGCCTCACTGAGGAAGGACATGCAAGAGAAGGACCACGCCACTACATGGTGAGAGCTAGGCGGTTAGAGAGCCTCTTCCTCAGGGAAGGGTGAGGTCAGGTGGGCAAGGGGAGAGCAGATGATTTCTGGGAAGTTGAATGGGTCCTGAGAAGGAAAGGCGACACTGGGTGATGGAGTCCATCAGGCATCAGCTTCCTGTCTCCTCTTCTGTGAACTGACCTTAATCTTCCCTGGAGGAAGAGCTCCTGGGAAACCATTCATGACAACTGAGTTCCTTTTGGAGGATCCCCCTTTAGGAAGATAAAGGAGACTCAGAGGAAGCCTCATTTCCTGTGCCCCGAGTCCCCTGAACTTGAAGTCCCAGTGGGCATATATTGAGGGCATTTCCTGCACTCCTTCACCTCATTCAGGTCTCTTAACTGCTCAAAAAAATCAGCTTCCCTGTACCACTTCCTAAATGGCTGGCATTTCTTTCATAAATGAGAAAGGAAGAAACTCTGTGTAAAAAGTGACAGATGTCATTTCTTAGCAACCTCACTGTACATGCTGAAGCTACACCAGAAGCTGAGGATTTAATGAGATGTTTTTAAATGATACGCTGATATGCCTTGGAGAAGTGACACTTTTATCACTTCCTTGAGGTGGAGGAAGACAACTCAGGAAGCCAACTTGCCTTTCGCAGAGCTTATAATAGTTGCCACATATTCAGCAAATACTTTAGTTGCACTTTCTGAAACGAGTGGGCCCTAGTTTTGCTAGAACTTGGTCTTCTGAGAAGGAACTACATTTTTGACATAGGAGATAGTAATCCTTATTTTATTTAATGCTGGGGAGGCCACACCAGGCTTGCCTATATGAGCAAACCATCTACCGCTGAGCTACACTCTTGGCCCAGGTTCATTTTATTTAGTACAAATGCTGTCTATTCAAAACTAGGGTGGTTCCAGCCCTTTGAAATCACCATTAGTTTAAGAAGTGTCACCAACTGATCACTTATAGATAATGGACAGTCAGGGTCCTGGCTATTATTTGATGTTCTGGGCATTGCTGCACACGTCAGCCCTTTTTTGGGATGCATCATTGACTCGAATCCACTATGACATTTTTCAGGTGCTAGGCCACCCACTGCCAGAGCCACCACTAAATTATTTTATTTCCCTTGCTACAGTGACAGTAAGATCAAAGTCACTGAATGGAATAATAAGAAAACAGCAATGGCTGCATCTGTTTCCTTTTTCAAGAAATGGGTAGGTCTCCATATAGTCTCTTCTCCTAGCGTCAGTCTTAATCTGGTTTTGAACGGAAGCAGGGAGATGGCTTAGGGACATAAAATGGTCTCACAGTTGGGAATGCCTGTTGCATATCAAATATGGTATTGATGTAAGGGATTTTCAGTGCTTAGAAAAAACTCCTATGTAATCCTCAAGACAGCTTTATGAGGCCAATTCTGTATCACCTGCCTTTACAATTGAGGAAAGTGAGGCATGCAGCAGTGGAGAAATTTGGCCAAGGCAATACTACTAATTCTGGCCAGAATGTGGCACAGTGACTCCAACGCAGACAGCTTTAGCTGTACCACGCTACTCAGATGCCTCTGCCCTTAGTTAGGCATCTTGTGGACTAAGACTGGGGTGCAGCTCTGTGTAGCTCAGTGGGGTACACTTGAGTGTAGAGCACTTGCCTAGCATAGATAACAGCCTGGGCTTGATCCTAGCACTGCAAAAGTTTTCTGAGAGGGCTTCTTGCTATGTTCCCAAAGTTGGTCTTGAATTCTTGGACTCAAACATCCCTCCCTCCTCACTTAGCACACAGTGGAGACCACTGGCACAGGTCACAGTGCCCAGGTTCTAGTCTCTTTGCTTTAGTAAGCGAGACCAGAGGTCCAAGAAGTGTTTATGCCCGGGGAAACCCATTTAGCATCATTAATTTGTTTTTAACTTGGTGTAAAAAGGCTGTGAGGACTGATGGGCCAGATGGAGTGGTCTGGGCCCACACTGGTGATAGGTGGGCATGGTGCCTAAAGGCTAGACCACGACACCACAAAGCTGGCAAAGTGTAATCACTCAGTATGGATGCCTCAGCAAAGTAGATGTGTGTAGGTGGAGACAAACAGATTGGGTAGGTTGTGACAAACCAAGGAATTTTTCTGAGTTTTAGAAGTAAATTAATTGGCATTTTCCAACTCAGAAAGGCCACCTGTAATATGAAAATAGAGCTGCCTCTTGCAATTAGTTATCTTCTGTTTTTTTTTTTTTCAAAGAGTAAATTTCACTATCAAGGTCCTGAACTCTTAATAGAGCTGCAGTAGCTGCCAGTAATTGAGAATCTGACATATATTATTGTTAGGCCCAATTAAGTTGTTGTCAGTATGGTGCTAATTATAATGAAAATACCATCACTTAACATGCAGGTTCTTGATAGTTCACATAGCTCCAGAGATAAGAGGAGAAAAGCACTGATATCTGTGGAATGCCAGGCTCCTTTCTTAATTTTAACTTGTGGAAAAAAATCAACACAATGGAACTTCATTATAAAAGCTGTCAGTGGTGAGCTGGGAAGAATATTAGCAATCTTTGATAACAGGAACTTGCTTAGGGATTATCTTCGTGTTCCGTGACTAGTCACATCTTAGACAGAAGGTAGGGGTTTGGCTTAACCCTATCTGTTCGTGGAAAGTGGAGCTAATTCAGAGGTTCATACGTCTGGTTCACCAAGTGATGTTTGTGGGTGGAAAAGAGGAAGGGTACAGAAGATTTTCAAGCCATTCAAGCCCTGCTTTATCTCAGGAAATAGGCTCTTCATTTCCCATTTACATTAAAGGTACTCAGTATTCTAAGCAGGTAAGCATTTGTACCATTAAATACAACAAGTTTTAAGTATCTTTGCATAAAATATTTACTGCTCTGAATTTGAAGGTTTTACCAATATTCTTTTACATCTTGGAGATTTCACTCCAATGGAAGGGCATGTTAGGAATCACAGATTAGCCTTTATATAAACAATTTAGCAGCTTTCATGGTTTTAAGTACCATAGGAAGATGATAGCAGTGGATACTTTAGGAATAAAACCCAATGTTGTGCAGCATTCTTAAGCATTTTGTTAAAATTAGAACACAGGTGCTGGCTTCTTGTGGAATTCTGTACTCAATTTACTACACAAGAGCAACAGCTTCAGACTCGGTGGCAGCATGTGGATCAGATAACAAAGACAGGAAGCATATGATGCACCCCATCAGAAGCATATGGTGATTTGTTTTCTTTTCCTCTCAGAACCTTGGTGTTGAGGAATGTGTCACAACAGCACACCCTGCCACCAACAGCAGCCCTAGACGCTGCTCTCTGATGAAGTTGCAACGTCTCCGATCCTCACGAGAGATTGGCTTATAGGCAATTTCAGTTGCTGCTGACTATTTTACCTTTCTTTTCAACCAACACAAGAGGGAAGGACATAAAAGCAGAAGGCGAAATGAGCACAAGAAAGAGCATAGCTGCATGCATGTGCAGGGCTGACGGAGACATAGGGGAATGTTTAAGTTACAGAGAATTTATTATAACAAAAGCCATGTTGGTGAAAAATCTGGGGTAGGTGCTTTCAGTGCAAGGGGGATATTTTGAGGGGGACTAATCACAACATGTCTTTTACTGAAATAATTTTAAAAATTTAAACATTCACTGCGTTTTTCATCGGCCCTCTTGTCAACTATTTACAGCAATTTCTGTCACGTAAAAACTTTACAGGGTGTCCTTATCCACGTCATTCAGCGGATCCAGCACTATCCAACTTCTGGCTTTTCCCCACAGTCACAGAGACTATAAAAGGTACATGTTCTGAATTGATTTAAGTCACTGAGGCAGCTACAGTAGCACAACTAAAGACACCCAGCAAAGAAGACATCCTGAAGTGCTTTAGAAAGAGGCAAGAAGGACGGGATAAGTGTTCAAAATGAGAGCGAATATCTTGATGAGGACTCACAGCAGTGCGTCTTTCGCTGTCATGATTTTTTTTTTAATATGTTCTGAACATATCATGTAGGTACATGTACTCTGAAGAAGTTTCAGACACTGTAAGTTAGCAGGGAAAAATGAGGGAGAAACTCCCACACTTTGACAGAATGGGTTCTCCAGTGATGGGCTGACCTGGGGGCTGTCACAGATGTGTTCTCCTCAGAGCTCCCACATCTGAGATAGCTGGCTGAACTAGTCACATTACATTTCTTGCTGCAAAGTTTTTGTCTTGAGTGACTAATGACTACACTGAGCCATATTCCCTCTCTCTGTGGTGGGAGAGAAGGTAATATTTTACCAATGAGTTAAAACTTCCTTTTTCTACAGGAGCAGGTCCTGAGCAAGGCATGGTTGGATAGGCTGAGGCCAGTTGTGTCGGTGTGAAAAGTATCATTAGTGAAGCCCAATTCCTGCACTGCTCACAGATGCTGACGTATGTGGGCTGATTCTTACTTTAACTCTTAGCCAGCTTCCAGCAGACTTCTGGGACTCCTTTCCAAGTTGGTTGTGTGCTCATGAAATGTAAATAAACACAATCATCAGCCTAAGTAAGACTTAATTAATTACTAAACCACATATGTTCAGTTAAAAAATTATTCTACTTGTTTTATTTTTATATTGAGATTCCCTTCTCTTCCTGCTGCATTATCAACAGCCAGAAGCATTTAAAAATGTTCCAGATGCATAAGGAATATACTTCAGTAACAGGCACAATAGCAAAAAGATGAAGCATTCAAGTATGCATCAATGGATGAATGCAAACCAAATATGGCCTAGCTCATACAGTGGAACATTATTTGCCTTTAAAAATAAATACAATTCTGACAAATGCTACAAGTCATGGATGAAACTTGAAGATATTATATTGAGTGCAACAAGCCACTCAGAAAAGGACACATACTGTATGACTCACTTACATGAGGGTTCTAGAACAGTCTGACTTACAGAGAAAGAAAGTGGGATGGTGGCTGCCAGGGGCTGGGGAGGAGGCTGGGGAGTTGTTGTTCAGTGGGAATGGAGGTTCTTTTTTGCAAGTTCTGGACACTGACTGCACAACATTGTGAGTATATTTGACACTATTGGACTGGAAACTTAAAAAGGTTAAGATGGGAAATTTTATATTATGCATATTTTATCACAACTAAAAACTTAAAAATTCCCAAAGGAGTTGGGTGTGGAGTTCAGAGTGGTAGGGTATTTGTCTAGCATGTCCAAGTCTCTGAGTTCAATCCCTAGAACCTCAAGAAAGAAGGAAGCTAGGGAGGAAGAAAGGAAAGAAGGAAGGAAGGAAGGAAGCAAGCAAGCAAGCCAGCAACAAGCAAGAAATACTTGAGCCAGGAGTAGAAGAAAGAGTAGGAAAAGGAACCTGTCCAGCAGCACAGAGCTTGCAGAAGGCTTTGCAGATTGGATGCTGTTAGCCTGTGTCTGCTGTCACCTCATCTCCTGTCCCTGTCCAGCCATCTGCCTCCCACCTGCAGCATCCTGTTGCTCTCTTCCCTACAACCAGAGGGCCTATTGGCAAAGGAAGAGCCAGGTCTTCCTCACAGAGTGCTGGAGGTCCTGGACCGAAGCCTGGGCCACAGGGCTGCCATCCACTTCCCGGGCCTCACCTTGGCCTTGCGCCTGCTGTCGTCCATGATCATCTTCCAGTCAGAGCCATTGTTGCTGTACCCGATCTTGAACCTTCTCATGTATACCTTGTTCTCTCGGTGCTTCCCGCCCTGGATGATGACACCCCTCACAATTGTCTCCTCCCCCAGGTCCACCTGCAGCCACTCATTGCTGTAGGAGTGAGGTGCCGGGGGCAGCACCCAGCCCAAGCGGCTGCTCATCAGGCGGATGTTCTCCGGCATCCAGTTTCTATCCTCTTGATTGGAAGCCGTGATCTGGGAGTCAGAAATTAGTCCAGACACTATGCCGAGCATTCCAGAGCAAGGATAATCTAGAGGGGGCAGGAAACACATGGAGCAAACTTACTTTCTGGGAGACATCAGACTCAGAAAGAAAACAGTCTATTGAAAAAAGATAGCGTCCGATCTCCACACGTATAATACGTTCAATGTCTAGATCATTTTACATTCAACCAATGTCTTCTCCTACGAACTTTCCTCCTACTATTTCAGAATTTTATGCTGTACATGCACATCCCTAGGAAGAACATCTTCAAGAAGCATACATATTTCCTCCTCTTCTCACTTTGGCTAAGTTTAATGTCACAATGTTGAGGATCCCATCTCTTTGCTACCCAGAAGTTATCCCAGATTAAGGATGGGCACTGACCAAAGAAATTCACAGCTTAGGATGGGTTGGAGTCATGGAGAGAGCTAAGCTCAGCAGCTGAACACTGAAACAAAAGTAGAATACCGAGGAGGAGAGGACCAAGAAGGAACGTGGCTCAGCTTGAGCATGGAGAGGAGCAGTCCCCAGGGAGTGGCATTTGGGCTCAGCGTGGAAGGACAGTGTCCATCCTCCCCTCTGCTACCCTTCCCACCTCATCACTCATTGCATCAGCTCTTTCCACATGGATATGCCACCACCATCTCTGGGGATCACATATAGACTACACCAGTCTTCCCCACTAGATGTCGAAGTGCTTTACTGGATCTGTATTTCAAATAGTGGCATCACCAACCAGTTCCTGCCTTGTCATCTTGTCACTTTTTGCCTTCCATTTTCATTTGTTTTGTTTTTAAATAACATCATAGCCAGGATTTTTTGGTTGGCTTCCTACCCTTCAGTTCTACACCAACATGACACTAACTGCCATATAACATCTTGGAAAATGTTGATTTTGCCATGCTATTTCCATGTGCCCAGAAACCTCCACTGTTAATGGACACAAGTCAGACACCAAAAGGACAGATACTGTGTGAGGTCACGGATAAGAGGTTCCTAGGGTGGACCTCAAAACAGAGAGTAGAGTGAGTAGTCAGTGCAGGGATGGGGAGAGGAGAATGGAAAGCGGAGTTCAATGTGCACAGAGCTTCATGTTAGGCTGAGCAAAAGGCCCTGGAACTGGATGATGGAGACAGCCACACTACAGCGTGATTGTGCTTGATACAACTGAACCGTGTACCTCAAAATGGTTGGAGTGGTGAACTACACATTATATATATTTTACAACTATAAAAAAGGCACATCTTTTAGAAAGGTCTACTATGTCTCTGTATTATTTTGGGGATGAAATAAAAATTGTTGCCTTGTTTATCTAGTTTGAATTACTAGCAATGTATTGCAGTCAACTGATTCTCTCCTCATATACTGTGAATACAGCATAATACCCACATTGCCTTGTTCTAAATGGTCCTGCCATTCTCTCTCTCCTTTTGTTCCAAACTTTACATCTAATCTCAAAACTCACCATGAAATCTGTTCAAACTACTTCACTCCTTTCCCAGAGCTATAATGGTAGATACACAAGCATAGGCTCAGTATTTAACTATTGTGTAGAAGCTTTAAGACTTAGTCTCGTGTCCACAGCTAGATTTTAAGATTCTTAAAAGCAATGAAAAGTACTATCAAATTTTTCACATGTGCCTGTGTGAAGATGACCCCCTAAATCCAAGCAGTCAAAGGTGGGGCTTTTTCAGAGATGGCTGAGTTGACAGCGTGTGACACTGATTCACAGAGCAACGCTTGGGTCAAAGGCACTAGGATGAAGAGTGTGAGTACCGCCCACCCTACGTAGCCTGAATAAAATAAAAGGGGCAGAGGGAGCTGTGGCTGTCCCTTGCTCACTTGCTTTTGCTGTCTTCTGCTTGCAAAACTGAGCTGGTTCTACTCTGCCATGCCCCTCTGCCAAGTCACCCTAATTTGGATCCAGCTTATTATGGGCTAAAACCTCTACAAAGTATGAGCTAAATAAACCTCAACCCCCTTTAACTTTGGGTGTTGGGTATTTTGCCTTAGCAACCAACTGAGACAACATGTGGTCCAGCCACCCAGTTAATGTCTCAGCACAAGAAGAATATCAGCCACTGGGGCTTAACAGAAAAAAACTTTTTAACACTTCAACTCTTTTTAAAAGCATATATCTCAATAAAAGACAAACCCAGGAAAGATACCCAGTTCTCTTTTAAATAACTATTATTTTGCCTAATAAAATACAAATTTAGCCTAAATATATAACCATCCTATAGGTATGCTTCTAATGCAACTAAGCCACACTTCTGCTGTCAGATGACTCAGATCCTTTCTGCATGAGTTGTGCAGGGCAGACCAAGGCACTTCTACCCTGGCTCACACATGTTTTTCTAAGAATTAGGCATGGAAGGCCCTCTGCCCCACCTTACAAGACCTCTCATTCATCCCTGTTGCTCGAGCCAGCTGAGGAGGGGAAGCTTTCTCTCCTTTCTTTCCACTAAGAGTTCCCCATCATTTTGTCCTCCCAATATCTGACTGGCATAAAACCACTGACTCATTCTCAGACACTATCTCATGGATACAACTTTTCCTCTCTCTGCAAGTTTGCTTATTCACTAACTCTTCACAATAGCAGATCTGCTTTCTTCCTGTGCTGTTGATCACATTCAGATCTGTAGCTGGTTGTTCTTTACTTCCTCATATTTTTAATTCCTTAGAGAGTGGGAACCAAGTAATATTCTAGTATTTACTATGCATCTTTGTTCCCTGTTTTATGCATGGTCACGCTCAACAAATATTTGCTGAATGAACCAACTTATCTGCGTCCAGTAAAA
>PVKN010019583.1:0-16395 GCA_004027915.1 Capromys pilorides | reverse complement strand
GTAAGGACAATAGTGCTCACGCAGTGCGTCGGCCCAGGGCCTGGACCCAGGAGTGTTTTCAGTCAGTGTTAGTAGTACCGGCTGCTGAGCTGCCACCCTTGCTAGATGCCACCTTTGGTGGCCCTTTCCTTTCCTACTCTTCCTTCTCTGTCTTCCTTCTTTTCATGTTCCCCTTCTCCTTCTCTTCCTCTCTCTCTCTCTCTCTCTCTCTCTCTCTCTCTCTCTCTCTCTCTCTCTCTCCCCTGCACCATCTCCTGCTACGAGTGATGACCAGTGACTGCCCTGGTGTGTGGCAGTGTGGAGCATCCTGCTGCAGGAGAACACGGAGGACACCGGTCCTACACGTGAGAGAGCTGAGAAAATGTTGGAGAGAGAGCAGCAGCGCACAAGGGAGGGAAAGGTGGAGGTGGCCAGATCCAGATGTGGACCAACGGGGTACACTGAAGGCAGCTAAAGGCCCGCTCACTCTTCATTATCGCCCCGCCCAGTGGCTCCAGATCTTGACAGAGTATCCTGGTAGCACTGCAGTCACCTGTCGCCCTAGCGATTTGAAACTGAGTGCTTTGTATGTACGTGCTGAGACATTAGTGCTCTTTCTGTCTGAAGCGTTTGACTTTCCTGTTGCTTCTGTCAAGTGAATGAAGATTTGTACTTTAATTTCCTGCTCTGCGCCATTTCTAAAGCCTCCTTTCTGGGAGTCTTTTCTGGACAGTGCAATGTTTGGTATAAGCCAGGCCTTCACTTCAAAACCAGAAGTCAAAGAGTGGCTCGTGGACAGAGGTAGGACAGAGAACCTGGCCTTCAGCCTTCGCTCTGTGGCTCCCCTGCGGACACCCACTGTGCAGCCTAAGACCCTCCAGTCCATGGCTCTAGGGGTGGCTGGAGTACAGACTCTTAGAGGATCTGGCTCTTCTCTTTGTTTTGCTCATGGATGAACCCAAAGATGAACGTTTGGTCAGAAGAGGTGGGCAGGAGATATTTGCTGCATCGCAGAAAAGCGAATAATTCAAGAGTGTGGCAACTTTGTTCACCTAGTGCAAATATGGATTCAAAGACTCTGAATATCCCCAGATGAAGCAGTGTCAGGGTCATAACCACTAAGAAAGGGGCTGCGTCCTTGCGGTCTGGTCCAGGCTGTCGTTTTCTTTGTTAACGGCTTTTAAGTTTGCCTTTGGAACACCTGGAAGTTGCCCTGCTTTTTCATTTGTTTTTGTTTGTTTGTTTTTTACAGCAATTGTTGAAGAGCCCTTTCCAGAGCTGTTTTTGTAACCATAGAAGTTGTTTGTTAATCAAAGGTCATGGGTGGGGGAGGCAGCAAAATGGGAGAGAAAAGCGTTAAAGGAGATGAAAGTTGAACCAAAAAGGACCAAGGTGTTTTATCGTTGTGTACTGGAGTGGAGGAATGAATAAATGAACGCGCACCCAGCCTACCTTCTCCCTCCTCAGCTGTGAACTTGCTGCTGGAACCCTGCTGGAAATACTTAGGTCACGGTAATTTTTGGGGGGTAACAGGGGTTCCAATGCTGCAGCCACACCGTCCTCCCAAGAGCTCCGATCTCACCCACCGGGTCTGCAGTCACTTTCATGCCCAAAGCCTCTGTGTTAGCAGTCACGCTGAATAAAGTCAGATTCGCCAGAGGCATTTGAATATTTCCTGAGTGATGAGGTCACGACATGGAATCCCCCTTGCACACCTGAAACCTATAGCCAAGAGACAGCAAATTGGGCAAGTTCTACCATGTTTTAAATCCACTCTAATTTTGGACTGCTCTGTACCTTTGATCTGTTTGAGGGGGAACCAGCCTCCACTTTTAATCTGAGTCCATCATCCTGGAAATGAGTTCTGCTCACCAGAGACAGGAAGGAGTAAACGGAACAGGGAGAGTCTGGCACCAGGAGACCACTGCAGGGCATTGCTGGCCTGGACACTGCTGCCACGCATCCCTGGGGAGGTCTTCAGTGTGGTTCTCAAGATGTTTGGTTTACAATAAGGACCATGCTTTAATGGGGGGTGAGAGAGGAAAGGGGACAAGCAGCTGCAAATGCTGTCTTCCTTCCAGGGACGCTTCAAAGCCCCCTGCCCCTTCTTTCAGGAAGACACTTGCTAAGGTAGCTGCTCATCTCCACTCACCAGGGTCCAGCGCCACGGGGCAGACATTGGCCTGCGCTGTCTGAGACCCATCACCAGTCTTTTCCCTGTTCTATGTTCAGAATCAGAGAGTCTAATGATTTTAAGTCAGCCAGGTGAGAATGTTTGTGGGAACTGACAAAGGCCACCTGTGGTAGTTGATACATTGCGTCAACTTGAGGAAGCTTGGCTGGATGAGCTCTGCTGGTTCCCGGCTGTGAGGTCCCCATCCTTCAGGATGCAGAGGGTCTGCCCTGGGATGTGATTGGTTCCACCCCCAGGGCCAGACAGGCCACCCCAGAATGACTCAGCACAAAAAGTGTATTTAAAAGAGTTGAGGAAGACTTTGCTGAGATCAGCCCAGCCTGGCCCTGCCCTGCCCTGCTTCCTTGGAGAAGTCCTGCTCTTTGGAGGAGCTTGATCTTGCAGCCACGCCACTTAGGAGGAGCTCTGCGCCGGCACAGAGTTTGGAAGAGAGAGGCTCGCTGGATGCCACAGCTGTTGCTCCTCCTCTGCTTTCATTGTTTTCTGCCACCTTGGGTCCAGTGGAGTATGAACTGAAACCTCCACAAACTGTGAGCTAAATAGACCTCTCCTTCCTTCATTTTGAGTGTCGGCCACCGATCGGCTTCTGCACTCCAGGCGCTAGTTTTTACCGACACTCCATTCTCCTTCGTCTTCCTGAGCCAGGTGGATACCCACTTCCCAAGGACTTCAGATGAGCAACTGTCCCGTACCTGTCAGAGCTAAGACCGTGCATCCCATCTCCTCCATTGATCTGGCCCTTTGGCACTGAATGACGGCTGAGAGCACTCCTCTGTGTTGTTTTCCTAGCATGCCATCCTTTAATATTCTGACATGGCTCATAAGAGCCCTGAAGGCCACCCAGTGCCACCAAGCCCTGGGAAGCCATGGGGCTGGAATGAAAACAAAGGGCCACCGATCCAGGTCAGCGAAAGGAACTACTGAGTAACAGGTTCTGAAAAACCCCAGGTGAGTAAAAGAAAGACAGACACATTTTAAAATGAGTGACATTTTATTTTCAAAAAAAAAAATTGAAATAGTAAACCATATACAGTTGGTTCTCTGTGTCCTTAGGTATGTACAGACCTTTTTGAGAAGGATTTTTTGTTTTAGCTAGCTCAGGCTGCCTTAAGGGCAGGTCTTGTGTTCCATGTGGAGGTGGGGATTGAACCACAGTCCCTGGTGCCTGAGTGACTTTGCTGACTCATGTGCTTTAACCAACTGAGCTACCTGGCAAGCCCCCCTGTATAGACCTATTTCTTGTACTTATTCCCAAAGCAATACAAAATACTTACCTAGTATTTAATTCTATTAGCTATCGTAAGTCATCTAGAGATGTTTTCTTTAAGGTATATAGGAGCATGTGCATATATTCTAAGTGAATCTTGTCTTGTGACATTTTAGGGGAGGAATTTGAGCATCGGAAGATTTTGGTACCTGAAAGTATCCGGCGCTGTGGCTCTTTGTGATACTCCTTTCAATTTGTTCCTAACCAAGTCGGTCTGTGGTTTTTAAAGGCTGTGCCATGCCTTTTGCTCCAGTTCCAGGGTTGCTCAGCTGTGAAATCGGAGCACCGATGTGCGGTTTGCTCGTGGCTACTGCTTCTCCATTCAACGCGGCAGCTGGTCCCAGGCAAGGGCAATAAGGCAAAGCGCGCTTCAGGTCCCTGCTTTTAACATGCTGGCTCACTAATCAGTTCTTAAATGACCACCAAGTCTTTCCTCTGCCACTAATTGAAAAAATGACCTAAGACATAATCTGCATTCCCTGCCTAACGTGGCCTATAGCGATGGCTTCTAGGAAATGCTTTAGGGATCAAGCTATGTCTTAATACCGAGAGCTAAAGCTCCATACATAATGTGCCAGTAATGGGCACACATGTGTTTTAAATATTTGCTTTAATACTAATGTCAGATTATTTAAGGCCTAATCCATTCTGTTGATTGGAAGGCTGCATGGGAGGATAAAGGTTCTATCCCTACATTAACACATTTTATGGGTTGCAAAGCCAGTTTTCCCCACTAAAACACAAGGTCATGAACTAATAGAATCCTTACTTTCTGAGGGTTTCATTTGGCTTAAAAAACAGTTTTAGAAAGAAAAAAAAAAGATGATCTGTGGAATAGGCTTGTAGAAGTACTGGGTAAGTAAGTCATGTGAATTTTAGGAAATATTGCTGTCAAACCAGTATGTGTTCCTTCAAACATTTGCGTCAAGTGGAATAGAGGGCAACGTTAAGAAGGGCTCTGTACAAAGCAATTTACATAAGTGTGATGCCACAAATTGCAGCTAAGTGATTTGAGCAATATTGCACCCCCTAAAAGAAAGGAAAGATTTTTAGATATTTTTGTAACTTTTCTCACCCCCCTCCACAGATGAATAAAATTCCAATCTTAAAGGCTGTTCATAGTTTTAATCTGTTACTTGGAATTTATATTTGACTAGGCAGGAGCTTAGTTAGTAAACACTGGCTTTTATTTCAAGAGGAAAAGGAAACTATAATGTTAAAGTGATTTCCCTCGATTGCATAAACGCTCCTTTTTGCCGCACCCCCCCCCACAGTACCCCGAATCTTGTTTCCCAACTGCCCATAAGTGAGCTGTCCTATTTCTTCCCTCTTGGAACAACAACGTAAAATAGCTGCTTTTTCAGCTTTGCAGTGGCTTATCACTGACTGGTCCATTTGCTTTGATATATTTCTCGCCCCATAATATGCACTGCACAGCAGGACCTCATGCAGTCTCTGAAGCCTGTCTTTCCACACAGAGGCTCCACTGCCTTGCAGGACACACGCCTTATCATCAGCCCTGCCTTCACTCCATACAGAAATTCTCAACTTTTTCCGAACTCCTCACTTGTCCAGTTATGTATGAGCACTTCCAAGAACCTACCCATTGTCTTGGGTTGAGCTGTAGCCCGTCACGTACAGCTTCACAGCAGAGCAGAGCAGATTCAAGTTCTGACTTTGGCAATGCCCGACCTTGAAAAGCTGGCTTATTATTCCTATCAGGCTGAACTGGCCAACTCCATTTTCTCCATCAGTTCTGCCTCACCATCCTACCCAGCGACACTTAAGAAATGACCCTGAAGCCAACTGCACTCATAGTCCTAGGGCTTAACAGAACGTATCTTTTCTTGGAGGCAATGTGTGAGATTGCTGTATAACTCGCGATTTCCTCTGCTTCTACTCAATTTATTCTAGAGTACAGTGTGATGTGTTTATGAAGAATTGGATCTTCTGAGAGAGAAGCAACAGAAGATCAGAGAATTAGGCATAGGTCTCAATCCTTAGACTGTCCTGACAGAGAGTCCCCACCTGGAGACCTCGGGTACTTGCTTTCTTTGAGAGTTGACTGGATGGGATGGGTAGAATTTCTAAAGATGTGTTTTTGAATCTCTAATGGGCAGCAGAGTCACCTAAGAAGTTTTTAAAAAAATGGCTAGGCCTGTGTCCCACCCCTCTAAATGCTACAGTGGAGCTTGGGAACTGGAGGATTTTTTGTTTTGTAGGTGATTTTTTTTTTTTTTTAATTTGTATTTAGTGCAGGATCTTTCTACAAAATTGGACTGGTAGTGATTCTCTTGTCTTCAGTTCCCCAACTGCTGGAATTACAGGCACAGGCCACCACGCCCAATCTCAGTCAGCTCACGGGGATGGGGGGTAGGGGGGTAGGGAGTAGTTGTGGTGATTATGGCATGCCAAGGATCAAACCCCAGCTTTAGTCTGCTGAGCTATCTGGCCAGCCCTCGTAGGTGATTCTAATGCGTACTGAAAGGGGGACACTGCTAGTCTAGGCAGGGAATTTGCTCTAAACGCAAAGCATTTCCTGATAGTAGGGGATGGATAATCATAACAGGTATATGGAAAGCTTTTTCCAATAAATGATTGCTAACCCAGTTTTACATTGAGCCGAAGCACACCTGCATACCAGCCAAAGCCTCCCAAATAAAAAAGAAGTGAATGATGGATAGATCCACAAGGAAGTTCAGACTGGGGAAATTTAAAACATTAACAAATTTTCAATGTATCCTGTCGCATAGATTAGGGACTATTGACATGAAATGAGGCCAGAAGCTAATTATATGGAAATATTTCTATTTGCACATTTCTCCGGAAGGCATAGTACAGACTGCAACCAACATATCCACGCAAGTGACAAGAATATTAAGTTTTCTATCACTCCTTCAGCACACTACCTTTCTCAGCATGTATTCTGTCCTACTTCTTATGAAGGTGAGAATAATATCAAACTCATTAATTGTCTACGTTTTAGATATGATAAGACTTTGGTGTATGGTGTTAATTAAACTACAAAACAATTCCTCTTGCTGCGGCCTGCATTCCAAGTTAGAGCAATTAATTCACTCACTTAAACTGATCAAGATTTAATTACCATCACTCTGTGCAATTACTCCATAATTAAAGTAATTTGGTTCATTCCACTTGCTGACGGTGTCATTGAACAGCCATTCACGGAACCTAAAGAAGTGATAATTAACTTAAAGAATAGCTCAGGGCAGTTTACCCAGAGAAGTTCACTGTTCTTTTTTCCTAAAATACCTACCATGAGCTAAAATGAGGAGAGAAAATCCTGGGGTAATTTTTAAACAAAAATAATAAAAAAAATAGCAACTCATTTTAGGTTTTTTTTTACTCCCCCAAATAAAATCTCCAAAAGCTTATGAATTTCATAGTAACTTAAACAACCGTGGTTGCCATTGCTTTAACCTAACCATAAATTAGTGTCATGCACAAAACAAACAGAACTTGAAAAAAAAAAATTAAGCACTTAAATATTGGTTAGGGCTAATTACTGTGGGGGATTAGGACCTGCTTGGGGTTGGTAGGGGTGGTACCAACTGTACTGATACAAAAAGAACACTCAAAATCCTCAGAGAACTGAAAAGCTGTTTAAGAGTTGCAAAGCCCAAGTTTGAAAGCAACCGAGGGAAATGTACACATATACACAAGTGTGTGCACACACAAACACACACATGCAGAGCCATGGGGATAAACAGCCCCCTGTGTTTACTGTGCAACCATTGTTTTGCAGAGTAATTAAAGGACCAGCGCTCTCAGCAGACTCCAAGCAGGAAAGACAGGGATGGGGAAGGCGTTCTCTCAGAGCCCTGGTGCGCTCCACAAGAGGACTGTGAAAGGGCCAGCCCAGCCTTCCCAGCCCCTCTGGCTTCCTATATGGACCCAGGAAGCCTCCCTCTGGCTTGTCTTTCCTCCTCTGCAGACCCTGAGGTCCTCCCGAGAGCCAGTGCCACTGTTTGGATCATCAGTCTGCAGACTGGAGCCTAGCCACGCTTTTTACCTTCCTTGTTCTTCTAAAACGTAAAAGATGTGTATGATCTGGGATAGGCACCACCCCTCCCAACCCTGAAAAGAAACTAGAGTACGGGCTTTTAAACCAGGACCCTGAGATATACACTGATTATTGGAAATGTCAGCTGTCACCTCTAATGCCTGCTTAAAATTCAGATCTTGTTTAGGTTTGAAAAGGAGATGCTGCGATGGCGTGTGTCTGGAAGCCCCACAAGGGCCACATGGACTCATAGGCAGGACTTTTGGAAGGTGGCAGAATCATGGAGGTGACCTAGGTGGCTTGCTGCTGGGAGGTGGGATCTAGTCAGAAAATTTAGTCTTACTGGCTCACGGCCACTGCGGTGTCACCTGGAAGGGCGGTATCTGCTTCCTGGCTACTGAGAAGGAGCCTCACCCTAGGCCCTTCCACCACACTATTTCTTTGTCTGATCCTGACAACCAATGGACTGAAATTTCTAAAATGTGAGCCAAAGTAGACCTGTCCTTTAGGTTACCGTGTTGGATATTCTCTCCCAGCAATGAGGACAGTGACTAAAGCAGATTCCCTAGTGTTAAGAAAGGTGGACAGTCACTCTCAGAACTATGGGATCAGGCTGGGAGATAGCTCAGCAGTCTAAGTGCCTGGCTGGCAAACACAAGGACCCAGGTTGGATCCCCAGTACTGTATGCTGTGCCAGCACCAGAACCCAGGGCGTGCTATGTAGGCCACTGAAACCGGGGGTGGTGACACACGCCTGTACTCTCAGCACTGGAGAGGCTGAGACCTGAGGATTACTGCAAGTCCAAGCTGCATAGTGAGACCCTGTTCCAAATAAATAAACAAAAAAACAAATAAGAACAATGGAATAATTTCATTATGTTGTGCTTTGGCCAGGGCCAAATGCAAGCCAATACAAGGAGATCCAAGGAGTTTGGGGCCCAGTGTTAGGCACAATGCCTGGTACTCAGCTACTTGCATCAATATAATATGTTCAATTTACATGATCACATACTCAACCTTCTAGGTTCCTTAAATCAACACATAAAAGTATCATTCAGGAACACTCCTTCAGCTCCTCTGTACAGCCCCCACTCCCCAGTTTCAACCACAGGCATGAATTTTAGTCTTCCTGGCGCAAAGCTCTAACAATATACATTTCACGTTACATTAGGAAAACACTTGGTTTTAGATTGGAAAAGATACATCTCAGCATACAATCTCTTTTTTCCATTCCCTCTGATTTCAAGAAAATGGGCCTCTTATTTATTTTTATTTTTTTTAAAACCTCATTTATTTATTTATTCGTGTTTTGGCTGGCTCAGCCTGCCCTGGGGGTGGGGCTGGCATAGCATGTGGTGCTGGGGATCGAACTGCATTCTCTGTGGCTGCCCAAGCTTGCCCAAACAGGTGCTCTAGACCACTGAGCCATCTCGCCGGCCCCTCACCAAATTAATTTTTTGTTTGTTTGTTTGCTTGTTTCTTTTATTTATTTTATGGCTGGCTCAGCCTGCCCTGGTGGTGGGGCTGGCATAGCATGTGGTGCTGGGGATCGAACCGCAGTCCCTACAGTTGCCTGAACTTTCCTAAGCAGGTGCTTTAGACCACTGAACCATCTCGCCGGTCCCCGAAAATGGGCCTCTTAGCGCTTACATTTTTAGTAAGGGAGGCCCATGCTGCCCGAAGAGGTCATTTTCTTGGATGGTGTGTACTTGTGATTACATTTGTAAGGACAGACAATAAATCACCCGAAGTCCTGTCTTCAGGGAAGTGAGCTATGTAGTCTCCTTCAGTGTGGACCAAAGTGCTGAATGAGTAAAACCAAAGCTCTGTCCACAGGAGCATTAGGCCATCCTTGCAAGCCTTGTAAGGAACATTGTAGAGTAAGTAAAATGGAGAAAATCTTACGTGCCAATGCGCACAAATGGGGCACATTTCGTAAAAGGTGGATGCGGACATAATTCACTCTAACCTTGCATGTTTAATACCATTAATTCATCAAAACTAATAATACTAATTTATTCAAAAATGAGATTACACTGGGGCACCCCTCGCAGCCGTAATCCATGACTGATGGCTCTGCGACGCTGCCTGCCTGGCACCGCCAGCCCACTGAGTGGGACACACACGTGTGGTGGCTCATGTCTGTGAGACATCCTCAGCGTTTCCAGCTTCAGGTACAGCATCTCAGGAAAGGGGGTTAGGGGTGTTGGGCAGGAAAAAGATTGCTCGACCCTCTGCACACTCCGAAGGTCATATTTCAGCAACCAAACAGACGATTTCTATTTAATGTCAACAGGGCTGAGTCACACGATTATTTTTCTGAAGAGCGTTAATGGAAATCAGCAGGCACGAAAAGCCCAACGAGGCTCGCAATGACAGCCACTGAGCTGAAGGTGTTTCTGGCATCGTGAGGCACAGCCACGGAGGACCTGTGCACTGCTGTGCGTGGGTCATCACAGCCCGACGGACCGCGCCCAGGCCCTGCTCTCCCTCCTTGCTTGGGCTGCTGCCTGCTCACTGTCCACAGTGCCCTCTTCAGCTTCCTGCTCTTCTGTGAGCCTGTCCTGAGCAGCTACCCCAAGGAGGAACTCCAGGAGAGCTGGGTCTAAGCAGAAGACAGGGAAGTGGCAGTGTACGCCCTGGGGAGGTCTGGGTTCCGGAAAAAGACCACACAGACCTGAGTCGGGTGTGTTTGGCATGGAGCTCGAACCTGAATCAGAGGACTTTGGGCTGGAGTCTTAGCCTCTCCATTTCCTCTGTAAGAAGGGGGCAGTTGTCTACATGACTGGATAATTGTTCTGAAAATGAACAGGGAGAACACACATACAACTAGTGCACTATCTGACAAATGTTATTACTTAACACCTGCTGGCTAATGTTTCTCTAAGTAGCCAGCAGAGTCTCTGTGTAAGGTAAACCGTAACAAGTCCCTTCTTCCTCACAGTTTCAAATGCTGACCTCAGTGCAAGCCTGAGAAGGAAGTGGCCAAAGGAGAGAAATTCCTGGGGCCTTGGTCCCCTCCTCTGCCCTGATGCTTCTCCCTGAGGCTTTCTCTCTATGCTTCTGTGTCTTTTATTTTCTTAAAGGACCTGTTTTCAGGAAAACACAAAATCTGGAACTTCCCCACGCTGGGTTATATAAGCAAGTAACTGACAGAAGGAAAACACTGGTGGTAAGCCTGCCACAGAGGTGGGAGATGAGGGACAGAAAGCCAGAGGCCTGGGGCTTCTGTTCTGTAGCTGACATTTATGGAAGTGTGCTCCCTCTCAGAGCCAAGTTTCTCCTCAGACAGGCATATGTTACAGTTGTTTGAAAACAAATCTTTGGGCCTGGAGGTGTAGACCAGGGTTGAAGAGCTTTCTCAGCAGGCCCAGAGTCCTGACGCAGATCCTGCCCTGAAAACTCAGTGATGCGTTGATAATCACAGCATCACTGATATAGAATTGCACAAGTACCTAGTACAGATTTCTTGATTTGAAAATTTTTGGAAGTAGTTAACTTATTATCTGCATTTAACAGATGAGGAAACTGAGGCCTGAGAAACTAAGTAAGTCTTGGGAAAGCCAGGATTTACAGCCTCTTCAGAAGGGAAGCAAATATGGTGTTCTCCACCCAGTACTGCACTAGGACCTGTGTTATCAGCTGAACCTAAATAAACCACATACAAGTAAATATAAGTTGTATTTCTCCATTGGTTCTAGATGGGCTTTTGCTTTAAGGTGAACTTTGTCGGTAAAGGGAGTCACATCAATACATCTGTTGGCAGCAGCAGGGCACCTGGGGCTGCTTCTGCCTGTGCAGACTTTTTACCCCATCACAGCTGGTTAGAGACACACACACACAGCTATGTGTAAGCACTCAGGTAGCCTTGTACACTCCACCATTTGTCCTGCCTAGCGACTTTTTCCAGAGGGTTCATATCCAAAATGTACATAGAAAACAGCTGCATGGTGTCTTAGTTACTTTTACTCATTGCTGGGACAAATACCCGACACTCAAAATGAAGGAAGGAAAGGTTTATTTAGCTCACAGTTGCTAGAGGTTTTAGTCCATACTTGGCTGGCCCAAGGCTGAGTGGAACAGAGCAGAGAGCATCCAGTTCATGGTGGCAGAACAGCAACAATTGTGACAGAGGCAACAGACCAACTACGACTCCAGAGAGCAACAGTCCTTTAAAAAGTCTCTTTGGGCTCAGTCACTCTGATGTGGGCCCATTGTGCCCTAGGGTGGAACCAATCATACCCCAGGATGGGCCCTTGATCCCGCTCTAGGGAGGAGCCAATCATATCCTAGGCAGGCCCAGGTCATGCTCCAGGGAGGAACCAATTGTACCCCATCAATACTAAAACACATAATCCCAGTGGATCATGATTCATGTCTCAAACTCTAGAAGTCCCCACCCCATGATTGCATGAGGCTTTGGGGGGACAACTAGACATAAATCATAACACATGGATACAGGTTTTCACTTTAATATTTTTAATTAACTAAGCAACTCTTACTTCACTACTTTTAACACATAGTTATGGTCATTAGGACCCAGGCTCTATGAAGTACTTTATAACTTGTCACTGAGAAGCCCAGCTGCTTTTCAATGAGGGATGTCAGACTCTACCTGGTTTCAGTTGCCTCTGTCTCAAGATTGTCACTGGCCACCTCTACTCAGCTGAAGAGCCGTCCTACACCAGGCCCTGGAGTACTTGGGTCGGATACAAGGCTCTACTGATCTCAGGAAGATAAGAAGAAAATACAGGATCAGCTGTAAAGCACCACAAGATTATGAAAATACTGACAAGGTAAGAAACAAGAAAGCTGCAATAGAAGTCTTCTCAGACACTGTCACTGCCCAGGATTGAGTCCAGTTCCTCCAAATCTTATTGAAAAATGGACTTTTTTCTTACAACCTGCAGACCCATGCTGTTGCTGTTTGCCTGCTAGTCACCTTGCCCTGCTGTAGGCAAGCAGGGTGATCCAGGACACTGGCTACCAGCAGGTGACAGTGAGGGCCACACATACGCAAGCACATACTGGTCCTGGAGAACAGCACATGCCACACTAACTGCGCAGGGTTGCACCCACGAGTGGATGCTGTGGATGGATGACTGTGTGGGGATCTGATGGGGAGGACCCTTGGTCCTTGGAGATGGTATCACTGGCTTGCCTGACCCTTGAGGCTGCAGAGAAATGATCTACTCTGTGGGTGGAGGACCAGTTGTGTTGTGACTGGTGTGGCATCCCCGGGAACTAACCTGCTGCGCTGGGTGGGGTCAGGGCAGGGCTCTTACAGTTCGGCTTTGGGGCCTTCAGGATGCCCAACAATCTCAAAACAGACAGGCAATGTCATGGCTAACATGCTAGCTTATGTTACTGCCTTAGCCACTAGCTGCAGGTAGCTCTCAAATACCTGAAATGTAGGCAGCCTGAACCACGATAACTTGTCAGGGTGAAAGACTCATACACATGGGATTTTAATGACTTAGAAAAAAGAGAATGTAAGGATACTTCATTAAAGCCAGGCTTGGTGGTTCAGCCCTGCCACCCCAGCACAGAACGAGGCTGGGGCAGGAGGATGGTAAGCTTGAGTCCCACTGGGGCACTTGAGAGAGATCTGGTCACAACATAAAAATTCAAAAGGGGTAGGGAAATGGGAATATAGCTCAGTGGTCGAGTGTACTGGGCACAATCGCTGGTACCCCCAAAATTTTCATTAAATTTTTAATTGCTTGTTGGAATGATAAAATTTTGGATATATTTTTTTGGGGGGTCAAGTAAAATTTATTATTGAAATTCATTTAATCTTTGTCTTTTAGTTTATTTATTTATTTACTTAGTATTTTGAGGAAGGTCTACAGGGTGTTCAGGGTCTTACTACTAGATCGTACTTGTAGTGATCCACCTGTTTACAGCTTCCCAAGAGCTGGGATTACAGGTGTGTGCCATCGAGACCAGTCTCAATTGCGGGGCGAGGGGGGGGGCTCAGGAGGCCCCGGGGGGATGGAACCCCTGGCCCCTGCGCATGCTTGCAGGTGCTTTAATCCGCTGAGCTGTTTAGCTGGTCCTGACTTTTATATTTTTTAAAGATACTTTAAGAAAATTTAAAATCACCCTCATGGCTTATACTCACAGCCCACATTATATTTCTACTGGATAGTGCTGACACGAGCTTTCCTGTAGAAATTGGAAAACTCAAAATATCCATGAAGCGCTGGGCGAAATCTCTGTAAGGTGAAAAAGCCCTGCTCTTCCCGGCAACCCTTCGTTTCCAGTCTCACTCCTGCAGCCAAGAGGGGGAGCTGCCCTGGCTTCAGCAGCCTCAGCCTTCGCGCTCTTCGCTCACAGTCCAAACATTCTCAGCCCCAGTTCAGAACAAGAGCTTTCACTGCGTTTCACCATTGCTAGTGTCTGCGCATGCGCCTGGATTTTGTCTGGATTACAGTTTCTGTTTTTAATTCACAATCCTTGAACTTTTATCTAGGGTACAGTGTGATGTTTTGATGCATGTGTACAGTGTATGAGGATCCAATCCAGAAATGAATACCCATTCAACCATTGATCATTTATTAACATTGAGAACTTTCATGTCCTCTCTTCTAGCTATTTTGAAATGCTACCTTATGGACGACCGCTACACTATGTGTCATAATGTAGACTTTATTCTTCTTGTTGAACTACTCTAGCGCCCATTACCCATGTTCTCCCTGACTCCCTCCCCCACTGTCTAAGTCTCTGTTAAGCACTGTCCTGTATCTACTTCCATGAAATCAGCGTTTTAAAACTGCACGTGCTAACGTGAATGTGCAGCGTTTGGCTCCCCCCCACCCCCAAAGCTTTCTTCCAGAGCGGCTCAGTCCTTCTTGGCCACCTCCTTCCTCATGGCGGCCAGCTCGTTGCTCAACTCCTCATGCTTCCTCTTCGCACCGATGTGCATCCCCACCCTTTTTTTGATGAACTTGAGGGCGCGTTTGTCCTTGGTTTGCCCACATTCTCAGGCACCTTGTGGCCCTTAGTGAGGTCCACGGCCGTGGGATAGCGGAAGGCCGTGGCTACTGGTCTTCCGAGGTTGCTGTCAGCGTTTGGCTTTCTGGGTCTGGGTTTATAGTGTTTATCACCATGCCCTGCAGCTCCTCCAGGCTGCCATGGTGGCAGGACCTCATTCCCTTATGGCTGAATGTGTGTCTGTGCCATGGCAAAGCAGTAGAGTGGGCCGGGCTGCAGCAGGAATCCCGTGTCTTGGGCTAGGGTGGCCTGTGTCCCGTGACACCCAGGTAGGGTGGATCATTACACAGGGGGTGTTGGTTGTGGTTATCGTCTGTTTGTTTGTTTTTGTATTTGTTAGGGTAATCTGATTTGTAGTGATCCACCTGTTTACAGCCTCCCGAGAGCTGGGCTTACAGGTACGGGCCGCCACGCCCAGTCTTCATCACAGTCTCAGCACGCCTTGGGGTGGGGCCCGCACAGCAGGCTGGGGCATCAACTCCTCTTGGCCCCGGCGCCTGCTTGCAGGCACTTAAATCTGCTGAGCTATTTCGCCGGCCCACAGGGTGTATTTTTAAGCCTCTTTATATTAATTGTATGAACCAAAATATCAAGAGGCTTCAGCTAGAACTAACTTACAGGTTAACAAAAGCAGCAATAATTTATGATTTTGCCATAAAATTGAAAGCCAAATTTATATAACACTAAGTGAATCAAATTATGATAATTTCATATATTCAGAAAAACGCCTTTGACCTCACCCCCTCTCCTCTCCAGTTAGGAGAAGCCCAGTGTCTAGAAGCTAAATGCTGTGCATCCCAAGGATGTTTCTGTTTTGGTTTTGTTTTATTTGGTTTTCTGAACTGAAGCTGTCTATTAGATGCTGGCGTGACTGCCGCTCGGGACTGAAGCGCAGCTGAGGGATTTGGTTTCACTACACACAAAGCCCCAGCTTTCTCTGCAAGGGTCAGAAGCAGTGGCGTTACGGAGCTAGAGAAACCTCCACAGTAAGCGTGGAATGTGGGTCTCAGACACTGTTTATGGCCATCTACTGGAAAACGGGGACCCAACTGCTCCTCCCCAGATGACCTTAGCCCCTTTCCCCACCTTGGGGCAAGCTTGATGCAGAGAGAGAGAGAGAGAGAGAGAGAGAGACAGACAGACAGACAGACAGACAGACAGACAATAATAGCCTATGATGATTACTATGAACCAGGCATTGGACTAGAAACTATGTATCACTAGCTTGGCTTTACAGAATAGCTTTAAAGTTAATAAAAATTAAATCCTTATTTTGCCAATGAGGAAAATGAAACTCAGAGACATCATTACTTTAGTATCGTATTTGGGCTCACAATGATAAAATAGCTGGCAATGGCTGGCTTAAGTGAGTTGGAATTCATTTGGCTGCTCAAGATGGCGTGTGGAGGCCATTTGGATGGCTGCGTTGGGCACAGATTCCAGCAGCCCAGGCTCCCTCTGTCTTCCTCTCCACCCTTCACAGAGTGCTGGCATTTCTCCTCAGATTTATCATCTGGCAGGAAGTCGAGGGAAGGAGCTATAGGGGCCGGGTTGCTCAGGCTGCCCCTCTGACTGCAGGTGTCCCCATCTCCCCGTGGGGTATCAGGATGGCTGGGACATGTCTCATAGCTGCTTCTGTTTGCAGAGAATACCAGGCAAAGGCATTTTTATCTGAACACTCAAAGCAAGAGACTTTTAGCAAAGGGTAAGAGAAGAATGAATGGGTGCCATAGACTCTGTAACTGCAGAACCTGTCCCTTTGGGACTGGATCCCGGGTGGTCTGATTCCACACCCTAGCCTCACATTTCAGTTGCCTAAGGACCTTGTCTTAGTCACTAACTTCCCTGTCACTGGCACATGGTGAGACACTGGGCTTCCTTGATTTAAGGCTCTGGGCTAAAATTCCACCAAACAAAGAAGTTGCGGGGGCCTAC
>PVKN010019582.1:0-16316 GCA_004027915.1 Capromys pilorides | reverse complement strand
TAACTCTAAGGCCAGAGCTCCTAGTGTTTGTCTGAGAGCCTTTTGTGTTCCAGAGGCTGAAATTACAGGTGAGCTATGAGACAAACCTAGCTATTAAAGCCTCTACTTACATGTTGCCAAGCATACCTTAGTGTTGTTCTATACCAGTCCCTTCACTCCTAATTTACCTTCTCCTGAGTTCCTGGGACCTTGCTCTGAACGTGCAGTCTTCAGACAGCTTTGACTATAGGCCCTGACCTAATTTGGGATATGCAAGTCCTGACCAGCATGCAGTCTTGCAAAGGTCCTGGTCATTTCCCTGGCTAAGACCAAACCTGGTAGGATCTGAGAGTGCCTTTCTTTCAAAAGCACCACTAAACAGATTCAGGGAACTGTGAACTACTTAATCCTGCCAATTCTTCAACTTTCCCAAATCATCTTCAAAGACAGATTATGCTATTAGAAGCATGCTTTCTACTTCTTCACCTAGATCTCTATTACCTGCATGAATAACACTGGGCCAGGAGCAACACTTAGGAAAGTTCTCAGATATTTTAGTAACAATAAATTCTGTAAGTGACCAATGTGATACAATTGTTCCAAAGCAGATTATGATCTTGGGCTATACTGGCAGAGGTAGATTATTCTAGAACAAAGGCAAAGTCAGCCCTGTCACATTTGGTTGATCACAGAAAAAAAAAATAGTCATCCATGTTTAGGTTCTGGGCTGGGCTGGGTTTTAGTTCTATATTAGAAAACAAAAATTTTCTTATAGTCAGACCTGGATAGAGATGATGGAACACCCCAGCTAGGGTGAGCCCCAAGTAACAGATTTTCAAGCACAGAGGAAAATGCTCTTACCACTGCTGCAGGATGAAAGGGATGCTTAGGACTGTTCTCATGCATCCCCTGAAGCTTTTCAGTCTGAGAAGCCCCAACTCTATAGTTCTAACTCTAAAGAACTACATGCAGCACCTCACACAGAGTGAGAGCTCTGGGATCTTGCAACTCCGCATACACTCATCAAGAGTTAAGCGTAACACACTGGTCATGGTGGCGCACACCTGTAATCTCAGCACTTGGGAGGCTGAGGCAGGAGGATTGGTGCGAGTTTGAGATGAGCCTGGGCTTCAAAAGTGAGCTCAAGGCCAGCCTGAACTGCATAGCGAGACCCTGCCTCAACAAAAAGACAAAACAAAACAAAACAAACAAACAAAAAAAACCGTTAAGTGCAACACATTTATGCCAGGTTATAAATCAGCCCAACTTAGAAATAATTTTGTAGTGCTGTGACACAGGCAATTCCTAAATTAGTCCTGTACGGTTCTTTGCCTAGATTTCAGTAGATCCACAGCAAGCATTACTTTTAGAAATGTAGCAATTGCACACAGAAAACAGTACCACTCAGCATGCCTGTGCTCTGGGGTATTGGTATAATTCCTGCTTCTCCACCCTGTCTACTTAACTCTATGGTGCTGTGATTGTTGGCCAAATGAGCACACCAGATCTCGGTGCCTCTGGGCCTTTGCACATGCTGTTTCCTTTGCCTGCAATATGCCCCGCTTCACCTGACTCAACGCAATGTTCAGGCATTGGCCTAGGCCCCCACTGTTCTTGGGAACCCAGTCTGACACTCTCCTCTCCCCAACCCACACTCATGACTGTGTGTGTCCTGTCAGAGTATTTCCAGACTAGCAGGATGCAGCTGCTCTGGGCATGGTACACAGTAACTTGCCCCATGTCTGCACTGAGCAGCAAGCTTCCCAAAGCACAGAAGAGCTAAAGCTCTACCTAGAAAAGCACTGACACACTATAGATATCCCACCTATGTGTAGCAAATGAATGGGTGACATGGGGAAGCTTCCCATCCCCGTGTAAGTACATCTGACAGGTGTATTTTACCTTGGAACAAAGCTGTGTGGTGGACGATTTTTCTAATACAGAAAAACAAACAGCAAACAAAACCCAGAAGCAAAAAAGTATTCAGAGGGTAGTAGGTGGAGGGCAAGATGGGAAAGGCCTGCACCACGACATGGGCCTCCAAAGAACACCAAGCTATGTAGAACGAAAGGAGGCAGAAAGCCAGCCTCAGCCCTTCCATGGAGAACCGTCAGACATGACGCATCCAGTGCTAGGCTGCTGCTGAGGAAGCAGAGCTGTGCAAGGTCCTGCCAGGCTGTAGGATCAGGTTGATCTTTAATTTCAGCACCAGCAAAGTCAACCACACTTCCCATACCCCTGACCCCTAGCTTGGAGAAGCCAGACCTGCAGACCTCTAGATTCTAAGATTCACTTTCTTTCTTTCTTTTTCTTTTTCTTTCTTTCTTTTTTTTTTTTTTTTTTCAGGACAGGGGTTCAAACTCATGACCTTGCACTTTCCAGGCAGGCACTTGTGCCACTGAGCTATCTCCCTGGCCCCTAAGATTCACTTTCTTATTTCACTCTGGGTTTCTTTGGTTCAATTTTCTTGCTTATAGTTTATGCTCATGGTCATTTTAAAGACTAAAAAAAAATTTTTAAAGGTTTTAAGACCCCCGCCTGGATGGTAGGTCCCACCACTAAACTTTCTTTTTTGCAAGCATTTGCTCCTCTGCACAGTGTAGACTTGTTGGCAGGAAATAACAGCACTTTACTCTTACCCCTTCCTGATAAAATTTTTCACTTCCTTTTAATGGCTTGTTTCTTTTTCTAGGCTTAGCTTTTCTGGCCCTACTCCTAAAGATCTTCAAGAAGCTATCTCTCTGTGTTCTTTATAATGTTTCTTGTACACATAGCCTACTGCTCATCAGTGCCATGGGGTGGCCCAATACCTAAGTAGCTGTAGATTTACAAGGAAGAATAACATGTCTTGAATGTTTTTGTTTAACAAACACATAACAAATGAGAGAAACACATAAAATCATGTTTACCATTACATATGTTTATCATATGAAGTATGTATATGTAATTTTGAACTGGAGTGCTGTAAGTATACATTACTTAGGAAAATCAGGTTTGAACCTAGTTCCTATTTAAGAAAGGAAGCAATATTCTGAAGTTAAGTGTTCAGCAACATTTGGTACACGTTGGCCAGAGGAAGTCACATAATAATGCAAAATGTAACCTTGCTCCACAGAGTTGAACAAAACAGCTCACTACATAGCTGACCTAAATTACAGTACTGCTTTTCATTGAATGAATGTGGCATGCAAAAAAACAAAATAATTAAGTACTTTATCCAGACTCTGCTAGGTCAGTACACACTGCTCCAAGTACTGGCCACCCTGCTGCCTAGACGCGCGGAAGGATAGTCACTTTCATCAAGAAGCGTGTTTTGCAAGTTACACCCACTCCCCTGCAAACTGTTCTTTTTAAAAACTTGGCTTACCTTTTATCCCGCACCCACACTCACCTCTGACACACTGACAGAAGGGCAGGTACACCTAAACAAGTCACCTGGTAGACTATTGTGGCAACCAAGAGCTGTCACAATATTTTGGATTATTTGCATGCTTGGGATGACTAAGCTAATACCTTATTTGTCACTCTTGTTTTGCCAATTAAAAACAGCACATCAACAGATAGCTACCTAAAAACCATACTTTTGGAAAAACTGAATTCAGCCACTGCTAACTATAAAAAGACTTCAAGATGTGATAAAAGAAATGTGAATAATGTAGCCTTCAAAAGTATCAACAAAGTGCTTTTCCTCCTCAGCTGAAGTAGTCTCATTAAGCCTTTCTTTTCTATGCTAATAATGACTGAACTCTTTAATGAACTGGTAAATTAAAATATATTCTCAAGGGTGAGGTCTAGCTCAGCTGTAGAGCATTTGTCCAGCACATGCTAGGTAAAAAAAAAGAAAAATAATTTAAATGACACTTAATTATCTATTTATAGAATCGTTCCTGAACTTGTGAACTGTGGTCAAGATTACTTAAATGGGACTTATCTTGAAGACTTTTTTTTTGCATTTTCATCACAGAGGTGATTTCTGTAGATAATTACTTTTTCTTTCTTTTTTTTTTGGTATTGGGGATCAAACTCAGGACCTTGCGCTTGCCAGGCAGGCACTTAATGTTGCTGAGCTATTCCCCAGCCCAATAATTACCTTTTAAGATCGTATCTGGCAACCAATACACACCAAATGAAATGCCACTTTGTATTAAAAGACGGCACATTAATAAAGCTAAACACAGCACTCCACGGAGCAGAAAAAACATACCATATTTAATAAAATTCCAGATTCCTGTGGCCGGTGTCTGTAGAAATGCTTTGCGGTGTTGGAGATATGGTTTGCAAAAGCCAGCAAATCCTCCACGGTTCCGTATCTGACCGATGACAGCCAAGGCACCTCCTGGCCACTCAGCAGCAGAGACTCCGAGGATTCCTTGTTTTGATTGCTGCCCTGACACATGGTCATCAGACTGGGTTCGTACACCGCTGGCTCCTCACTTGTATAAAGATTTTCCATGATGTCTATGACATCTGACACGTTTAAATGTTTAATTAAAAAGTCGATGTCTTCCTTATTGTCACTCCCAGTGCTCATATACTCCATTCCTGTGGTGCTGTCTGGAGTCTACAAAAGGAAACACAGATACTTTGTTCACTGTATTGGTATCCACAGTTGAAGACAGTTGCAAGCGCCAAGGAAGGACTGGGAACAGGCTGCCCTGTGCCTCTACTGATAAAGCCAGGGTCCCCTGTCAAGAGTGTGTGTGAGCCCTAGCACACAGACACTGCCAAGTTGAAAGAGACCTTAGATAATCCCTAATGCCGCTCACTTTGCAGAGGGAAACCTGAGCTCTGGCCAGCTTGCTGGTTACTCACTGTGGCATCAGCTCTAGCTACTAAAAACAAACTTTCACTACACAGTAACATAAATAAAGCACAGCTCAGGAACCTCTGAAGACCTCAAGACCTTGCTCTTGCCAGTTTCCCACGTTATACAACCTAGGTATTCCCCGGAGCAGCAATTCTCTCTGCAAGAATTCCAGGTTTTATACCCGGCATAACTTCAAAGAGCTGCGTGGCTAAACTTAAAAGCTAACTTAGCAAATAAAGTTCATATGCTGAGCTGAGGAGACCGCTCAGTGGTCTAATCACCTGCCTTGGAAGCACGAGGACAGGGATTCAGTCACTGGTACCACATGCCACACTGGCCCCGGGAACTCTAGGCATGCAGTGTAGGCCACTGAAACTGAGCACGGTGGTGCACACCTGTAATCCCAGTGCTAGGGAGAATGAGACAGGAGGACATTAAGCTGCATAGTAGAGACTGGGGATATACTCAGCAGCATAAGTGCCTGCCTGGCAAGTGCAAGGTCCTGAGTTCAATCCCCACTACTGAAAAAAAAAAAAAAAAAGAAAAAAGCTGTGTAGTGAGACCACCCCCATGCCAAATAAACAAAAGATTAAAATAATAATAAAATTCAAATGCTCAGTGCAGAAGCATATAAAAAATATTTTAATCTAAGGAAAAGCGATGATGGTAATTGCAGGAATCATCTGGGGCAGATGAGATAGTTAAATCGCTTACTCAGAGGCAGGAAGGGGCCTGGAGTTCAGTGAGGAGGGTGAGAATAGACAAGATTTTTTGACCTGTGATTCAGCTGTCTCCTCTGAGACCAGAATTTTTAACAGTGCAAAGCAAATATCCCAAGGATCTCAGAAAGTTATTTTAATACCTAGACCAATGACTCTCTAGAAAGGGTTGTAGTAAACAGACACCGAAGAAGTAAAACCCACCATGAACAAGTCATGTACCAAGACCAACTGACTACACTTAGCCAAAATGGCATTTCAGTTCTACACAAGCAGGCACAGCATTTGTGGACCTATAAATAAGAAAAAAAGGAAACAAAGGGGGACAACAGATACTGCCCCTTTGGGTCTCAGGATGATTCAACTGCACTACAAAGGAGAAAAGATAACAGGATCTAAGAGATCTAAGACAACTATGAAGCTGATCTGTCTACTTAAGCCATAGAGCTCCTGAGAGCATAGTCTCCCTCTGAAAGATCACTGAGGATACTCAAAGTCCAAGCTGGCCTGGGAGCTAGTGGAACAGAGCTTCCTTAGCACACTCCAGGTCCACAGTTTGATTCCCAGCAGTGTCAAATCAAACAGTTGAAAAATTAACACACAGGACAAAGCCACGCACTTTAACAAAGATGGATCAGAGCTTCAGTTCACAGCTGTAGGAAATGCTCCACAGCAGTGCCACCTGCACAAAGAAGAGCCACACATTTTACTGTCACCCTGAATTTAGAGGGTCATCCTTGGCTGTGCAAACTGAATCTGGAAAGCAGTCTAGCATCCATCCTGCTGCCCAGTGGTCCTCTAGGCTCAGACTACTCAGGGTCCAGTCTGACCACCCTCTCCTTACTGTTCACATGACTCTGCGTTAGCATCTTAACAGCTTAGTATTTCAGCTTCCCCCATTTAGAAAATGGAACCTACCACCTGGATGAATGGCTCAAGAGGTTGAAGCGAGTGTCTGTGCACAAGGTGGCTGGCCAGCTCTGTTGCACAAATCAACTGTGTCATTTGTAGCTACGATGTGTGCATGAAAGAAAAAAGTACTGAGTTTACCTAGCTTTACAGATGATTGTATTACCCTCCTTTCTCTTATCTGCAAAGGGATGTGGCTACCTATTCCTCAGCTTTTTCGCTGTAAGCCTTTAAAGATTGAGTCTAAACTAAGACATGGGGGAAGGGGGCAGAAACCTTCCAGATGCTTTGATGGCTGTTATCAGCCACACTTAAGTCTACAGACTGCGGTAGTTCTCTCTCATACATCTCCTGCATCTTTGTGGAGGCTGTGATTCAAGTGTTGACATTTGTGGCATTACAAAGGGAACTTTTCAGGTTAATGAAAAAACATCTGACTTCAGTTTCACCAAACCATTTAGTTGTAGTTTCTACTGGTAGAATTTACTAGAAAAACAGAAGTTACCCAAAAAAGTCTAATTTAGAAGCTTCACTGACTACAAAAACCAAAAGCTCCTGGGCTGACTTATCAAAGGGATAAATGGGAAGCAAATAAACTTCCCAGCCAGTGCTAATAAGACTCAAAAAAGAAAAAGAAAGAAATAAGTGTCTAAAGAATTCAGATTCATATACTGAATCTAGAGAGGAAAGATAGGTTTTGCTTTTCAAATCCTGTAGAAAGCAAATTTCAAGCACTCCTACATAAAACCTTGGACACTGGTGGCAAAGCTGCTACACATAAGGTGCTGGACTGTCTGTGTCACCCAAAGCTCTAAAATGTTTCCTACCATGGACCTAGAAGGTTACCCACATAGGGAGCCAGGGAAGAAAAGGACCTGCGAGGTGGAATGCTAGAGAGTGAGTTTTTCTACCGTGTTTGCTTAATTTCTTAGCAACAGGTCTTCTGTCACACAAACCTGTGCTCCCAGAAACCCCATGACCAGTCTGCTAAACACTCCATGGAAAGATCTCAGCACTTTCTTACCTCGGAATTAAGCAGACTATAAGCTAAGGGTTCTGAGTTAGGCATGATCAATACCTACCTAGAAAAAGTGCAGATGGTGAAAGCACTCTGATTTAACAACAAAGGCTTTTAGTATGATTATGCCCAACAAAGTTTACAATTAAAAAACTCATAAAATTCCTACTTCTTAATACAACAAGAAGAAGCCAATTTTAGAAATGGAAAGATGTGCCACTGCAGTCAAAGCTATTTACTTCAAAATATTTCAGAGACTATCTATAAAACCAAACAGGGACGTAAATAAAACCTGTCTTTGGGCCGGCCAATGTAAATGAAAATAGCCAAGATTACAGGCAGAAGTTTATGCCTCCCAAAGGTGATTAGGCCTGCTGCTATTTCCCATTAATAAGATTTTTCTGCCAAAATACTGCACTGACCATGAGGGAACATCTATTTTTTTGTTCTCGAAAAGCCCAAGAACGATGCATCCCAGCCTTACAAAATCAAAGTCACTCTGCTGCAAAATTTCTGGACGCCTCAACCATCCTATTCTCCAAGTCCTTCAGGGACACCGGCCAGAACTGCTGTGCACAACTTCAATCCATTGGAGAGAGTTGGGACCTCAGCAGGAACGAACACCACAGACCTGCAGTCAGCACTTGGCCGTGAGTTTGTGAAGCTATCGTATTAGCATCTTCATCTACAGCAACCTTTTATCCAAGTCTTTCCAGGACCAGGCGCTCCCCCAACCCCTTCCACCAGGTCTTTAAAGCCGAGCAGCAAGTAGATTATAAAGGCATCCACCCGCGGGGCTGCCCAGGCGCACTTACCGAAGCTCGGCAGGGAGCGTGCGGCCGTCGCACCGGCGTCGCGGCCGGAGGAGCGGTGACAGCGACTCCCTGCTTCCTCGCGCGCTGCCAGCCCAGCACTGCCCGGTCGGTCGCCCGGGATCCGGGAAGGAGGAGGCAGGGGGCGGAGCCTCGACTCCACACCTCGTGAGGCCCTTGCGCAAGGTGCTTTCCAGCTGTGCCCGCCTGCAGCTGGCGACCCAAGCCTAGCACCTAGGCGCAGCTGCGCGGGCCACGGGCACTCCACCTCCCACGCCCATAGCTCTGCCCTTCTCCCGGGGACAGCTCCGCTTCCGAGTGGGCACGCGGGTCCCGGGGAAGGAAATGAATCCAAAGACACCCGAGCCCGCGCTCGCGTTACCTGCGGCCTCCGCGCGCCCCCGCGGCTTGGGGCGTGCCTGAGGTCAGGGTGTAGGGCGAGGAGCGCTGGAGCGGTGAGCTGCAGCACGGACCCCGGCAGACGCGGTCCTCCGTGGCCCGGACTCGCGGCGTCTGAGCCGCCCCAGGGGCGGTGCGGCGCACGCCAGCCGCCGCCTCCCCGCCTTTTCCATTTCCCTTTTCTCTCCGTAAACAGAAAGGCACTGGCCGGCTCCGGCAAGCCTGAACCCCCGCGCTGGGAAATTCCGTCCCGCCCGCCCCCCCGAGCCCCCGGAGGCCTGGGCGGGGCGAAGGCTGGGCTGGGAGGAGCCGGCACGGGGTGGGCGGGGGGACTTGGACCTTGTGTGGGCCGGGACTCAGGGTTCAGGGGTGTTGGGAGAGGCGGGCTGAGGCCTGGGGAGACTGGGGGCGCGCGGGCAGCAGCGGCCCGGATGGAGCGCGAGGGGCCTCGCGGAGCGTTCCGGGACCTGTGGCCGAAGTCGTCCGAAGGTGCAGTGGAACGAGTGATCCCAGCCGGGAAGCTTGCGGCTCGTGCTCTCTGACCTGCGCCCGCGTCCCTGGCGCCCTCTCTGTGCACCCCCCACCTGCGGGCGCCCTCTCTGTGCGCCCCACACCCAGGAGAATCAGGCTGGCTGCGGCCAGCTGAGCCGCAGGAGGCTTGGGGCTTTGGACTTCTCGGAACCGCGTCCTGAGTGCATCTGTTACGGGCAGCGCGGCCCGGCCCCGCCCAGATTGGCTGAGGTCCACGCAGCAGAGGCTGCGATCTGTGACTCCGGTTCAAAACTCCGGGGCGGTTGCTGCAGCGGGAAGGGGAGATACCGCAGATCTTTACCGTTTGGTTGGACCTGGCGGCTTCCTGCAGTGCCGCAATCTGAAGTGTACCTGCCTGGTCTCCCCTAACCTTTAGCCCCCGCAACTAATCGGAATTTTCCTCCAGGAGTGCAAAGTGTTTAGTCAGTTGACGCCAGAACACAGCGCTAGGGAAAGAGAGCCCCTCCACGGAATCCACACAGCCAGATATTCCCAATTCTGGGGAGTCGCAACGCCCCTACTTCGCCTCCTCCCTCCCAAGTCCCCAGGTATCCAGCCAGCGCTAGCACAGAGGCCAAAGAAGGGAGGAAGGTTGTCGGCGTCTTCTCGGTCCTAGCGACGGAGGCGCCCGGTGGTGGGGGTGGGGCCAAGCACGGCGCGGACACAGCACCGTGACACTCAAGTCTACGCGGTCGGTCCCACGCGGGTCTCCCTCTGCACCGGGGCTCAACGCGGCTTCACTTACGCGGAGCAAAACGCTCTTGGAACCAAGGGAAGTCCTAGAGAAGGGCTGGGGACAGGGGCCAGGTGGGTGAGAAACAGAGGCTTTCCTTTAGGATCTTACCTCATATCCAAGCAAGTTCAAGTGGCGCCGAATACCACAAGAATAGACCCTCAGATCCTCTTACCCCCTTACTGGTGATAGAACTCGGGGCCCTCGTACTGAGACACACCCCCTGTCCGAGTTTTTTATTTTATTTTTTATTTTTATTTAAGGCAGGCCATCAGTTCACTCAATTGCCTAGGCTGGCACAAACTTGCCATCCTAAGGCCACGGCCCCACAGATTGGGGTGATAGGCGAATGCCTTCACGCCGGACCCTCCAAGTTACTCAGCACGCTAAGGCTGGGTGGGTGGTGTCTCACGGAGGATTCCTCCTGGAAGGGCTTGGCCTTTCAGGTTCTTGGAGGTAGGAAGCGCAGTTTCCATCAATCCTGCCTCCCGACTCAGGGGATATAGCTGGGTAAACGTGGACGCCCACTCGGTGGAGCTGGGAGCATGGTGTCCTGTTGGGGCTCCAACGGAAGTATCAGTGCCCTTGAACTTTTTCGTTGGAAATTAGGTTAGCTCAGGTTGTTACCTCTAATTGTAACGTGAGGGATGTCTTTCATTCGCTGCCCTTAGACAACAAAGAATGATCTTTATAAGCATTTTAAAAATAGAAACGTGGAACCACCACCCCTCACCCCGCCTCTTTGAATGATCTCATTAAAACCACACCTAATCTTCTGGGAACTAAGTAGCTAGCCTTCCTTCCTACAGAGGGCTCCCAAATATAGCTGCGCTTTCAGGGGTTGGTCAACTGCTGGCCTCTCAGAGTGCTCTCTGGCTGCTCCGAATTTACGAAATAGCAAATTTCATCTGCTGAGGTGAATTCAGAGAATTTACTTGATAATATTTTTAAAGCCTAACAAAAAAGACTCAGTCTGGCCACCCAAAAGACTTCAGGAAAAAAAACTGAAAAGAAAGGAAACGCATACAGCCTGGCTGCATTTTTCTTGGTCTGGCTCCCCATGAGCTCCATGCTAAAACCTGCAACCCTTTTCTCTTAGTTGCACGCTAAGCAAGTGCATTTTAAATGTGCCGGAAGAAGCAGGGGAGCCAGTGTGTACAATCCAGGCGAGCGGGGGACGGGTAATTGCAAAAGACATTTTAAAGGTAAACATACACGTACTCACACCCCTGGGGGAAAAAAAAACCCGCTCTCTTGAAGCCCTCTGCAGCCTGCAAAACGAACTTGCAAATTGGGCTGCAGCCAATTACCCTTTACCTAAAGAGGTTTCCTCCTCTCAGTTTGGGACAACAGGTTTGTAATCTGTACTTTGGAAATCCAAATTAATTTGATCCTACCAGAAAAATGTGACAATAAGAATGCTACCTGGCTGCCCATTAACGCATGCAATCGTAAGTGTAGCTAGATACTAATAAATATAAGGCACCAATGCCTTGTCCTTTTTCACATTTATAAAATACAGAATTTTAGAAATAAAATTAACTGAAAGAAACTGTAGGATGTCTATGTGGGGCTTGATTAAAACTATGACTCAGTTTCCTTTTTAAAATTATAACAGTAAGCTGGGCGTGGTGGCGCACGACTGTAATCCCAGCACTTGGAAGGCTGAGGCAGGAGGATCAGTGTGAGTTCAAGACCAGGCTGGGCTACAAAAGTGAGCTCAAGGCCAGCCTGAACTGCATATAGAGACCCTGTCTCAAGAAGACAAATAAATAAATAAATAAATAAATAAATAATAACAGTAGTATTAAAGGAAGGGGGCTGCGGAGATAGCTCAGTAGAATAAGTGCTTGCCTGGCAAGCTCAAGGACCTGAGTTCAATCCCCAGTTCTGCAAAAAATAAATTAATTAAATAAATAAATGAAAAACTAAAAAATAGCACTAAAGGAAGATAAATATTGAATTTCTTTCGGTAGGAAAGACTAAACCCAGGGTCTTTTCACTGAGCTATATCCCCAACCCTTTTTTATTTATGTTCAGAGGGGTCTTTCTAAGCTGCTAAGTTGTCCAGGCTAGGCTCAAATTTGTAATCTTCCTGCCTCAGCCTCCCAGACTGCTGGGATTGTAGAGATGTACCATCATCCCCAGCTTAAAGGATATACTTTTAAAGTTAACAGGAACTTGAGCCTGATTTCATAATCATTAACATTTTCCTACATGGCTTTGTGTTGAAACAGTGTTATATGCTTACTAAGATGTTTGAATAATGATCTCATCACAGGTCTAATCATAGCCTTCAGATGAGAGACTGATAAGTAATAAATGTAAAATGATTGTCACATTAAAAACTTTAATTAGCTGAAACCAGATCTTACACAATCAATCACGTCTTTTCTTTCTTGGACATATGTAAGTTATCATAACATGTGAATTTCAGATATGATTTAACTTTTTCATACTTGGTGTTTAGAAATGAGAAAGCTATGGTATGCAGAACATGTATGCTTTGTTCCAGCAGTTGGCCTGGCTACCACAGGAAAGGACTGTCAGCTCCAAGGGGGAGCTGCATGGAGATGGAGATTCAAGGCTGCCTTCCCAGGATGGGAAGGGCTCCCCATCATGCCCTGCTCCTGCCCCTGCTCCTGCCCCTGCCCCCCTGCCCCTGACTGCCCCGTGGCCTCTAGTCACTCTTCTCTGCTACTTGAAATATCAGCCACTTCCTCTAGCTCAGGCTGAAGTCCTGTGCTTCCACAGGAGCAGCTGTTCTGCAGCTATTTGAGACTGGATTAGCAAGATCCATCAGGCCCGGGGAGACTACAGGATGCAGCATGGGGTTCTGCTCTGCCCCATGGCCCTCTCAGCCATCTCAGATGAGACTGCAAAGGCAGCAGGCCCTGAGGCCTCAAGCCCTACCTGCCCCACTTTGGGGATGAAGGGGTAAACACTGCTAGGACCCTGGGGAATCATTGATGTGTAAAATGTCACCCTCAGCTCCTATAGTGCATTGCCTCTGGTGTCTCCTCCCCACGTCCCTCCCTCCAGCTCCTCCAGTACTCTGCCTCTGGTCCCCTCCAGACCATAGCATAGGAGTGTGGGAGTGTGGGCCTGGAAGACAGTGGTGTCCTCCCAACCCTTCTCCTTGCTTTTGCTTGGGACTTTGCTTGGGACAGTTCTGTACTAACCATCTTTCTCCCTCATTTTGCGAAGTGGGATCAGCCACCAAAGGTGCCAGGCGGAGACGGAGGCTTCACATGGTGGAAGGGAGCAGATATCCCACAGCCTTGCCAAGGGAAGGGGAGTTCCCAAGCGCACTCAACTGTGGCTGCTGACTGTGTGGGCGTGAAAGCTGGGTATGCTGAGTCTGGGTGTGAATGGAGACCATTTGTTCTCATGCACGGAAAGCTAAACTTCAGGTCTCGCCAAGCCTTTAAATTCTACTCCTTGGTGTAAATGTATGCTTTTGCTTTTACTTGCTTAGTGTCGTGACTTCCCCTGATCTGAGCTCTGTGAACCACATTTTGAAAACAGAAACTACCGCTCTGGACTTCTAATGCATCTACCAAGTGGAAACTCCTGCTGGAGTATTCCTTAATTGTGGTCTCTGTAACAGACCCGTCACAGCAGAGGCGCCTCTGCGCACAGCTGGTATGTGTTAGGCCCCCGCAAGCAAGGCAGGGCTGCCCTTGTCAGATTGGGAAACACCTTAGTTGTTTTCCTAGCGCACTGTCTCCTCGGAGGTAACTTTCCTACTCAGGCTTAGCCTCTGGGCCATTACTCACGAGGTCAAAGAGCTTTAGGAGGTTACCAGGTCTTCCACTTGGAATCAGGAGAGCTGGGGCTGAGAGAGGTTTCAGCTGCATCCTGGGAGGGAGATATGAGCCCAAGCCGCCTCAGCTGTGAGTCATTACTTAAGCTGTTCTGAAGGTTCAGAACCCTCAGAACCCAAATGGGTGTCCTGTCTCTTCTCACTGGAGTGGGGGTGAAGTGGGGGAAGAGGGGAAAGGGCAGAAGCTCTCAGGGTGATGATGATGATGAAGCTGGGCAGAGGTGCTGCTGGCAAAGGGCCTGTTGCCAGGGTGTCCTCAAGAATTCTTCTTCCACTGGCCCTAAGCTCCACAGCATTGCAGGCCAACCCTCTTCTTAGACCTTAGACTCTGACAGGCAGTGGCACAGCACCTCTGGGAGCTAATGTTCAACTTCTCAGACCCTGCCAGAGCTGGTAGTTAAACAGAGCCATTATCATCACCATTATTTGTTTGGAAAGCTAAACCAATGTCTGCATTTCATAAGATAAACATCCCCAGGGGAATAGTGGTACAATCGAGTTCTCCAGTGGTAGGCACTCAAGTATGCAAGGATAAGCTCGTTAGCTTTCCAGAAAAAACCTTTCCAAGATCTGTAAAGTTATAGAAAATTCATGAAACAAAATTTAAACCAATCTTCACTGGCCGCAGTGTAGGCTAGCTTTAGTCGGAGTTGGTATTAGAAAGGATATTTAAATTTATGTGTTTAGTGTTGATTTTTATTAATACGTGTTTGTCGCACATGCTGAGTATGATGCGCGGGAGGCTCTGATGCGCGCGCGAGGTGCATCTTAATTCTTTTCATGTCTCCTTCCCTTTCTTCCCTGCGCACTCCCTCCGTGTCTTGATCACCTTTTTATAAAAAGAAAATAGAGTTGCGTACAATTACAAGTAAATAAAATATATACTAGAGACCCTAAGTACCAGGTAGCACTTCCTGGTTGTTACACCATTGTGCAGGACCCGAAGCCGCTGCACGGCTCTTTCTTATGGGGCTTAATTGGCTTGAAACACAGCCTGGTGGAAGTGTTCACAGAGGGAACAACAGCAGAGGCCACAGACAGAGCTGGGCAGGACGTTCAGTGAGTTGCTGGTTAAATGTTTACCAGCGTACATCTGTTTTGGGGAATCATTTGCTTTTTTGTTACTTCTGCCACGTTTTAAATTACAAGTAAACATTTTTATTTTTATTTTTATTTTTTAATTTTTTTTAATTTTTAATTTTTATTTTTTGGTGGGACTGGGGTTCAAACTCACGACCTTGCACTTGGCTGGCAGGCACTTGTGCCACGGAGCTATCTCCCTGGCCCGTATAAGTAAACATTTTTATAGCACACCTTCCTCTTTCTCATTTTTAATGACATAGTGAGTCTGGGCCCACCTTGGACTTCAGCCTGCTTCATGCAGGCAGTGTGGGGGCTTCCTAGTGCAGCTCACAGCAGCGCCCAGGGGAGAGGGCTGTCAGACTGCAGCTGCCCATGCAGTCCAGATGGGCCACAGGGCTAGGGTGGCACTCGCTCTGGGGCAGTGGGACGGGCACTTCCACTGGGAAAGTGAGCTCCAGCTGGTGGCGTGCTTTCCCTTTGCCTCCCAAGGGGAGCCTTGGAAACTCTCATGCAGTGGAGACAGGGTTGGGCCTCTGAAACCTGGATTTCCAAAAACATGAGGGGACTATTTTGCGGGGAAATACAAGGTAAGTACAAAGAGCACTTTGGGGATGCGCATCTCTGTTTCCACGTTCTCTGACCTTGTAACCTGGGAAAGTCACTTCAACTTACCCAGCCTTGCTTTCTTTGTATAAGGGAAAAAAGAAAAGCTACGTGGGGTGTTTTCATTTTGCTTTTATGTATTTGCTGCAGGGTCTCACTAGGCAGCTCAGACTCATAGTGATCCTCCAGCTTCAGCCTCCCCAGCGCTGGGATTCCAAGTGTGCGCCACCACACTTGGTTCTGGTATCAACGCAGTCCTGCGGCCTGAACCAGGGTCCTTGTGCTTAGACCGCTGAGCCATCTCTGAGACCCTCACTTTACTCTGTATAAAATCACATGTGTTCACAAGCTACCCAAGAGGAGAAAGGTAAAATCAATTATGCCTGTATTCACAAGGTGGTAAAATACTTCAGAAAACATACAATTTTCATTTATTGGTTAGTGATGATTACTAATACAACCATCCTGAAAGTTGCTAAAAGTAATCTAATTTTATATTTGAGGAACCTGAAGTTTAGAGATAAGCTATGCAAGGTAACACACAAAGCCCAACTTCTGATCCATCTTCATTGTTTTCAAAATATGTAACCACTGAATTATTATGTTCTTGGAACCACACAAATTCAAAAGATGCTTAGTGTCATGGGGAGCGCCTCCAGACTTCAGGCTCTGTGTTTTTAATTTAAATCTGATTGTAACGCAATTCATGTTTAGCAAAGACAGTCTAGAAAATAGAGATGATAACATGGACTCCCAGTTCTGATCTCAGATCAGCAATCAATGCTGTAACATTTTAGTGAGCATCCATCTGGTTTTCTTTGTAAGATACAAACATTAAGACTATTTCCAGGCGTGGTAGCACACACCTGTCATTCCAGCACTCAGGAGGCCAAGGCA
>PVKN010019581.1:0-16265 GCA_004027915.1 Capromys pilorides | reverse complement strand
GTGCTTTCTGTGTTCCATTCTAGTAGGCCTTTGGGGGTGGGGGGGGAGAAATAAGAATGAGGCTTGGTGAAATATTTGCACTCTTTGGGTGGGATGTCTCAAGCTGGACCTTATTGGGTCTCAAAAGAGTTGTGACCGTGACTGAGGCAAAGCTAGACTAAGATGTGGCTCATCCTTTTGTGATGGAGCTGGAACTAGAGGGCCAGAGATTGACTGGGGTGTGGAGATATCCTAACTATCATCCTGAGAGTCTTCCTGAAGGCTAGACTCAAGGAAAAGTGTTCTGTGCTTCTCTTTGAGGGACAACCAGGAATATGGAAAGGCAGGTCAGCTCTACAGTGAGCTGTGGCACTTAGCACTTGGGGGGGAGGGTGGTTGGGGACAGTGGTGTATACATCCTGGCCATCTCTGATGTTCCAAGGCAGACAGCACATGAGAGGCTCCACTCTCTGCCCCTTTTCTTCACACTTGGACCCTGGCCAGAGACGGAACTCAAGGGCTCACATTTCTGAGAGATGTGACACTTAGAGTGGTTGCTACTGTGTATTTCTGACGTGCCTTGGACTGTGAGGCACTTGCCCACATTTTCTGGGCCTCTTTGATGGTTTCCACCATGGGCTCTGAGCTAGTCCTTTAGGGAAATCTCAAACAGCTCCCATGTTGTCCTACCAGGAACTGCAGAGTCCTCTAGTGAGCACTAAGCAAGTTCCAGAAAAGCTCTAGGGTTAGGCTTCTGCTTGGAGAACCCAGGGCTGGACCCTTCATCTCTCTCTGGGTCTGCTTACAAAAAATAATAGACGAGAGTCAGGTACACATCTGGGTTTGGTGCAGCCAGAAGCCAGAATTGTGGCTTCTTTGGGGGTCAGCCTGCAAGAGGCTCCCTTGGAGGAGGCAGTGATGGTCTGAATTCCCAGAGACAGGCCAGGCCACAACCAAGGCTAATTTTCCCAAGCTCAGGGAAAAGCTCCTTGGTGATTAATCTTACATCTGAGGAACCCATTCTGACCCCTAGTGTGGTTTCAATAGGCAAAACATGTGAGCAGTGTCACAGCTAATCATAAGGGACATAAAGAGAAGAACTAACCTGACCAGCAGGGGTAGAACAAAGATTGCAAGGAGGTGGGCAAGGAGCAAAGAGGACAGGGCTGACAGTGGCCATAGACCTTGGCCCTGGCCTCACAGTTACACCTCTGGAGCCTCATTCTCAGAGGACTGGTCTGAAGGGAAGTATGACCTTTTGGGTATAGGATGTGGGGGTGGAGATCTTATGCTAGATGGGAAATTGTTCCCTGCTTCATTTGTCACTTGCAGAATAATCTTTCATGGCTGATAAGCTCTACAGGGGCATACAACAGGTCAGGACGGTGGTCATAAGGTGTGGCCTTTCAGCCCACATTCCCTCACTGGGCACTGTCATCCCAGTGGTAACCCCAGCCCCAAGTGCCCTTCCCTACGCCCTTCCCTATGACCTTAGCCTGGGTTTGCTGAGGTTGAAGTGGCTTATAGTTCTCCAGTCTCTATCTATATCCTCTAGTACCCATCCTGTCCTGGGCCACCTCCTGCTGTCAGAGCTGGGGACACCTGCACTTTGATACATTTCTTCCACACTGCTGGGTTCCTTTGATTCAGGCCACTTCCTGTCACTCTCTGTGATCCCCCTGACTTTGGCCACTTCTTTCTCACATCCACATCCCCCTGGATGCCACACCCTTTGCCATTCAATGGCAGCTTTCCTAAAAGTCTTCTCCTGTTGCCAGCATCTTCTGCAGTCAGTACCACCTCAGATTCTCCCATATCATCAGTTGCTACAATAAGTTGCTACACACTGGTAGCTCATAACTGCACCTTTCAAAGACCAGAAGCCCCAAAATCTGATACTGGGTACAGGAATCAAAGTGTGGGCAGAAAGACAAAAACAATACCTGTCTGTCACCATGCAGTAAACTAAAATCAAAATGGATCGAAAATTGAAATATTAGGAAGAGAAAATAGGAAGAACTATTGAAGACATACATGCAGGCAAATGTTTCATGAACAAAACACTGATCATAAAATAATCCAAAATATCAAGGACTGGGGAAATAGCTCAGTAGAATAAGTGCTTGCCTGGCAAGCACAGGGTCCTGAGTTCAATCCCCAGTACTGAAAAAAAAAAAAAAAATCAAACTAGTATCCCTCATCCTATAAAATTATTTTGCACAGCAAAAGAAATTACCAAGAGAGTGAAAAGACAACCCACAGAGTAGGAAGAAATTTTAGCCAGTTGACCCTCAACAACGGACTTATATTTAATACATATAATGAAATGAAAAAATTGGACTCCTGAGGTCCCAAGTCCTGGACAAATGGCTGGAAGCGGAAGTGACGTTACGCCAGCGCTGTCTGTTCCGGCCCGCTGGCTGATTGTCACATTTCTTCCTCCTCAATGGTGGCTGAGCTCCCTGTGGCTCTCTTATGAGAGTGAGAAATGTGACTACAAACTTTAGGTTCAGCACTCCAACAGCATTTGTTGAGGGAATGCATTTCTAGCAAGACACAGATGGACTTGGTGACGTTTGAGGATGTGGCTGTAGACTTTATCCAGGATGAGTGGACTTTGCTGGACCCAATACAGAGAAACCTACACGGAGACATAATGCTGGAGAACTATGAGAATCTGACCACAGTTGGATGGAAAATGTGTTTTAAAACCAGGGGAATAGCTTTTTGGCAGAATACATTTTATACACCAAATAGGAATAAGTGCTTGCCTGGCAAGCACAGGGTTCTGAGTTCAATCCCCAGTACTGAAAAAAAAAAAATCAAACTAGTATCCCTCATCCTATAAAATTATTTTGCACAGCAAAAGAAATTACCAAGAGAGTGAAAAGACAACCCACAGAGTAGGAAGAAATTTTAGCCAGTTGACCCTCAACAACGGACTTATATTTAATACAACAACAGCAACAAAAAGCCACAACAAAAAGGAGCTTTGTGACTGTAAGCAGTCTGGAAAAGTCTTTACAGAATACCTGAACACTCCAACTACAGAGAACACTTCAGAGCATAATCACTGTGAAAAAGACTTCTTTCCACTGCTTCAAAAAACCTCTCCTGAAGAAAAATTTTCTCTCTTCATACATTGTTTTTTGTTTTGTTTTGTTTTGTTTCAGAACGGGGGATCGAACTCAAGACCTTGCACTTGCCAGGCAGGCACTTGTGCCCCTGAGCTATCTCCCCGGCCCCCCTCCCTTCATACATTATAAAGAAACCTTCACCCCAAATCCAGACAATGTTTACCAGAGAACATGCACTCAAGACAAATCCTTTGAGTGTAGTGACTGTGGAAAAACATTCGTCAATCATTCACAGCTACAGGCCTATGGGAAAAATAGCAATGTAGAAAAACTCTATGAATGGGAATAGTGTGGGAATGCTTTTAGTAACTCCACAAGCTGTTCTGCCTATATTCAAACATACACTGAAAAAGAACCCTATGAATGTGGAAATTTCTTCACATATCCTTTTTGCCTCAATAATAACAATAAAAATAACACTTGGGAAAAACTAAAAAAAAAAAAAAAAATGGACTCCCCAAATTTAAACATTCAATCCAGAAATGGACTTCTGAGTTAAATAGATACTTCTCTTATAAGGAAATACAAAAGGTGAATAAATATATGAAAAAATGTTTAATCTCACTTGTTAAGAAATGCAAGTTAAGATAACGCTAAGATTGTCTCTCACCCCAGAAAGAATGGTGATCATCAAGAAATCAACCAATGACAGGTGCTGGAGTGGATGTGGGGAAAAGGAAACCTCCACTGTGGATGGGAGTGTAGACTTGTGCAACCACTGTGCAAATCAGTGTGGATATTCCTCAAAAAAAAAAAAAAGACTTGCGGTCCGATAATTTCTAGCTATTTTCCTGGTTATCTTCACAGAAGAAGTAAAAACACTGTACCACAATGATATATGTGTGTTCATGTTTATATATAACAGCACAACTTGTAATAACTAAATCTTGGAAAAAAACCAAATGGCCACCAATTGAGGAATGGATAAATATGATGTGGTCTTGTTATACAGCGAACTAGTCAGCCTTAAAGAAGGATAAACTTGAGACATTTCTGGGTCAATGGATATAACTTGAGACTATGCTTTTAAGTGAAATAAATCAGATTCATATGAGTAAACATTATATTATCTCCCTGGTGTGAGAAAATCAAAGTACATAAAAAACAACTGTACAATAAATATTGTGAAATGGGAAAAAATTGTTCACAAGAAAAAGGGATAAGAGTTAGGGGAAGAGGGGAGGAAGAAATGGAGAAGAAAAAAAGCCAAAAATGAAAACCAAAATACAAGGTAGTTATACTGCTAGTTTCTCTTAGTACATTGAAAAGAGGTTGCACTAATATCACTTGGAATAATTAATTCCCATATCTGGTGCTCTGAGTAACTGCTTTGAAGATAACAATGCATAGTGTTTTAAATTTTGTTATTCAGCTAATTTTCTGTTGTGAAATTTTGTTTTATATTTTCCATAAGATTAAAAAAAGTGCGAGCAGGACTTTGCTTCCTTTTCAATCTCTGAGGTTAGAGCTTGCGTTTTCCTGCTTCCTGTGTTTGTGGCCGTCATACCTGTCTCTGTCTCTGTCTCCCTGTCTCTGTCTCTGTTTCTGTCTGTCTCTGTCTCTGTCTGTCTCCACCTCTGTCTGTGTCTGGGTCTCTGTCTATCTATGTCTCTGTCTCTGTCTGTCTCTGTCTACCTCTGTCTCTGTCTCTGTCTCAGTCTTTGCATGGATTTCTCCTGTGTTTAATATCCCTTCACTCATCTTGCAGCACAATCGTAGAGATGACATTTAGGTCCCCGCTGGATAGTGTATGATCTATTAATGCCAAATCCTTTTAAAATATATAATGATAAGAACAAATAAAGAAGGAAAAGATATGTAGAAGTGAGAATAAAAAGGGAAATGCCCATCATTGGTTTAGAATATCTGTCTTCTAGTCAAACAGGGAGATTTCCAGGCCAGCCTGATAAGACAAATGCCATGTTATCCAGATCATCAAATCCAAGGGAAGACTGAGAAACTGTGGTAGTCATTAGTCATAGACAAAAGGAGACATGATGAGTGCTATAGTTTGGGTGTGATCTGGTACATGTATTTGTTGAAGCTCAGGCCTCAAGATAAAGACAGAATGATCAGGCCTGCTTGCTTCCCCAAGGGATGAACAATATACTATAAGTACATGACCAAGACCTCTCACCTCTTCCAAAAAGGCACTTGTTCTTTCCATGCATATCAACAACAGGTCTTGCTTCCCCATTAGATCAACATCACCTTAATGGTATACTTGTAATCTTATTGGTTTATCATAGCTTTGTTCAACATTTTACCCACTTTGTGATTTTACTCTTCCTTTGAGGAGTGGGATCACTGGCAAACCACTCAGGCCTCTTCCTGTCTCTCAGGAGATATCTCTCCCAATAAAATTTCCCTACGTTTAGAACCTCTATTATTCTTTAGAATTCATCCTTTGATTTTGGGGAACACAAACTCAGCACGTCTCACATCTACCAGGTTGGGAGCTGTGTTTCTCTTTTACATTTGGGGATCCCATATTAGTTGCTCTTGGCTTCCACTTGTGCAGTGCTCCTTCTCTCTTACCTACATGGAGTGGCAGTGAGGACCAAAAAACTAAATCTGTGTCCAATAATTTAGGGAGTGGCATCTCATTTAGGTCACCTGACTATGAGGACATGGGAAGGGCAGAGCTTGTTGATTGCACTGCAGCTTTGAAGAAGGAAGGAGCTGGGAGCCAAGGAATGAATGGAATGACCTAGAGAATTTGGAAAAAATGTGGAATGGATTCTTTTCTAGAGATCTCTAGGGAGCGAAATTCTGTGAACTGTAGTCTCAGTCCAGTGACTTTGAGTCAAACTTTGTCCTGTAGAAACAAAAGAGAATATATGTACACTGTTTTAAGCTAGTGGTCGGTGGCAATTTGTTACACTGACAATAGGAAACTCATGCCTCCAGCCACCAAGAAAAGAAACACAAAACTGCTTTTATGCCCAGTGAGTTTGATCCTGAAAGACCCAGTGGGAACAAGGGATGATGAGAAGCTGCCTTGCTCAGGACAAGGTCAGAACTTGGGTCGGCTGCCCAAAGTTAATCCCAGTGCCTCCCAGATACCTCGCTTAGCCAGGAACTCTATGGGTCAGACACATTCCACACCACTAGTTAGAAGCCTATCTGGCACCAGCCTGGCTTCTTCTTGGTGTCTATCTCAGACTCCTGACGTTGTCCATTGTTCTTGGGCTTCAACCTGTCACTGCTTGAGGTCAGTTGTGGGTGGTCACTGCTCAGGAACCGCCCCCCCATCCCTAATCTAGGATAAAAGTGGTAGTGGGTATGTCTGTGGGATAGGAAACTGACTGATATAAATAAATCTGGAGCCAGCCACCCTAACAGGCCCCTTCTCCCTCTCCTGTCAGTGCTCTAGGTAATCTACCTCCACTATTGCCTGTGAGATTGAAAAATATTCATGGTGGAACAGGTCTGTCATGCCAGTGTTCTGGAGGTTGAAGCCTTAGGATTGCAAGTCAAAGCCCAGCCTGGACAACTTAGTGAGATGTGACCTAAAAAACAGCAGGAGGTATAGCTCTGTGCAGTCCCTAGTATTGGAAAAGAAAATGAAATGAAAGAAACCCCGAAACAACCTATGTAGGGACAGCTGCAGCCCCAGGAGTCATCTGTCTGTGGCCTCCCAGAGAAGCAAAGCAGCTCTTTTTGCAGAGGTAGTCTGGGAGGACAGCAGCGACAATGAGGTTAGAGCAGAGAGCTCAGCACAGCTTATTCTCCCAGCACCAAGGCCAGGCCTGTTTCAGAGGCACCGGCCTCAGCTGTAGCTCTATCTCTGTATTTCTGTGTTGGTCTTTTCTTTCTGATTTTCAGTGACATCTTGATACTCTTTATGATGGGCTCCCCAGGGATAGACTCTGCATTCTTATGCATGTCAAGCAAAGAACTGCACGCATATATGTGATGGTCAGGAAAAAGCACTTACATGTGTTGAAGTTTCCAGAGAAGGTGCATTCAGGGTGTGTGGGTTCATTCCAGTAAAAACAAAAGGTGGCATGAACAGAGAAAAAACAACCAAATAAATAAACAAAAGCTATTCTGGGACTGTGGTGGAATAGGATGAAGAAAAATGAACAAGTCTTTTGGATTTTATTTATTTATTTATTTAACTTTTAATTTTTTACGATACTGGGGATTCAACTGATGACCTTGTTTGCCAGGCAAGGGCTTATTCTACTGAGCTATCTCCCTGGTCCCAGTCTTTTGGATTTAAAAGTTGTGCAAGCCACCCTGGGTGTCTCTGATTGGATCTCTCTGGATGATTGACCAGAAATAACAGATAGGATGCTGAGTCATTTCCAGGGTAATCAGGTGTTATGGTTTGTGTCTAGTTGTCCCCCCAAAGCCTTATGCAGTCTTGGGGCATACTTCTAGAGTTTGTGATTAACTCATGATCCACTGGGATTATGGGTATGAATGCTACACTTCCCTGGGGCAGGTAATTTGCATTACAATTTAAGGAGAGATGAGAAGCTAGCTGCTTGAGCTGCTGCCACTCTTGCTCCTGTGCTCTCTTGCTCTTTGTTACCACCGTGAAAGGTTGTTCTCTGCCATGTGCAGCTCTGCCTTGGAGCCAGTTGAGTATGGACTGAAACCTGCAGTAACTGTGAGCTAAATAAACCTTCCCTTCATTTTGGGTTTCAGGTATTTATCCCAGCAATGGGAGAGAGAAGAGTAACTGCAGCATCAGGGTTTGTCACTCTGTCACATTTTACTTTATTTTAATCACACATTTTTCTTCACTCTTGCACAGTTTTAGACCCAGCTACCATCTTCCCAACTAAGCAACAGGTAGAAAGGACATGTGAAGTATTCCTCAGGATTACTTCAGCCATTGACAGGGTCAGCTAGCACATTGCTCATTGGTTGCAGCAGTTTATTAAAAGATGTTACTAGGAGGACACATTATGCCATAGTCAATCCAACCCTGGTCATTGAAGCAGGAACATGCCCTCATGAGATCTTGGCCCAAAAGGCAGAACTTATTGCTCTCACTCAAGCTCTGACTTGCTCAGCTATATCTTCATCACAAGCCCTAACTGATAGTCCTGAAATGATCATTTTTTACAGTGTTGATAATGGCCTGGCATATACCTGCTAAATTGCACCAGATATATAACCTTTGCTTTTCTTCTCCAGCCACTGTGTTATAATCCCAGCCAGGCCTTTCTTGTGGTTCAAATAGTGCATCAGTTGGCTAATTAACAAGGGTCCAGGTAAAAGGCATCATCATTATCCTGTCCTGTAGCTCTTATTTTCCTTTTTTTTTTTTTTTTTTTTAATTGTTGTGTAGCAAGAAATCAGGATGAATGGGACATCTGCCTAGGTCAGAGTGAAAACTGACCTTAAGGTGTGGAATCCATTAGCAAACTTTGAAAGTCTCTAAAAAGTTACTCGGTTTTGTTGTTGTTGTTGTTGTTGTTTGTTTGGTTGTTTGTTCATTCGTTTGCATTGCTGAATATCCATAACTGAAACACATTCTGGATCTCAGATGATAACCTCCGTACCTGTCACTTCTTAAGGGGTAGATTGGTGTCAGGCTTTGGTGTCAAGTTTCCTGAATCTGGGGCTTGATGGTAGACAGACCTGAGCCTGGTAGATGGTGAGCTCAGGGGGTACCTTTTATCCCCTGGGGATATTGACTGTGCAGAATTTTTCCAGTACCTGAGGAGCCGTGCAAGTAGAGTATCAGCTGGAATAGATGAGGCATTGCCCATTTTGGGTCTGAAGACAGGAGTAAAAATTAGGTTGTGAGGACCTTATAGAACTTTCCCTGGTCATTCCTACATAGGAACTTTACAGGGCCTCTTGTACTTAGTTTCCTTATTCTTAGGCTGCCTGCAGCATTCTGATAAAGGTGGTATTCTTGGGATTAGGTCATAGCAATCCTACAGAGCTTTCCCTGGGTCAGTTCCCATATGCAAGCCTCACAGAGTATTCTCTAGGTCAGTCTATCACAGTGCCCTTAAGTAGCGCTAAATTCCTTAGGCACAAGACATATGAGACCTTTGGGCACCAATGACTCTTCCTTTTGGACTTTTGACTCCTCTCCCACTCCCCACTTTTTGCCACATCCCGTCTTTTAGAATACAGTCTGAACTTGGAATATCCTACTGGCTCACACCTCAGAATCAGATGCAAAATAATTCAGTACCACAATGTAACCATGTAAGGAGGCTTAGTAAGCGCTTTCTCTAATAAAACACTTTATTTTACTGCACAGGTGCGTCTATGGGACTCTGACTGACACAGGTGGGCAATCTGATGAATCCTCTCCAATCATGTCCCATGACCTGACACCAGGTGGCAGGCTAAGAACAGGGACTAAGACATGCTTAGCAGGGGGGAAAATGACCCAAACTTGTTTGAAGCCTATTACCACTGGCAGTCCATGCAGGACCTTTTAAAATTTTAGCCCTCCTATAGTAACTTCCCTCCTTCCCAGTCTCTTCCTCTGTCCTCAACAACCCTGCGCTTTTGCTAGTTCACAACGCAGAAGCTATGTCTTCTGACAGATGAAAAGTTCACGATGAAAATTTAAGCAAATGAAACCTTCAAATATTCAATCAGAAACTATAGGCTATACATCCTTTTAGACATGGATACAGGGGCTGGGGAGATAGCTTAGTGGTCTGAGTGCCTGCCTGGCAAACTCAACAACCCAAGTTCGATCCCTGGTACTACATGCGCTGCAGGGCCTGAAACTGAGTGAAGTATGACATGCCTTAATCCCAGCACTGGAGAGGCTGAGACAGGAGGACCATGATGATTCTGAACTGTGCAGTGAGACCCTGTGTCAAATAAATAGATAAGGACAGAAACTTTAAACCATCAAGCAGTAGGAGCTGGTTAAGTTACAACCAATATGCGAGAAGGACCAAAGCAGACTTTTCATTGTGAATTTGTGCTGTGAAAATACAAAAGGCTACACGTATCCCAGCCCACATGGGTGAGAGCCCTAATGTGAGGACTGATCAATTCCCCAATCACCTGGACAAGGGAATGTTGAAGGGTAAAAGAGAAAGGGTCAGTAATTTAGAACTCCAGTGGATGCAGAGGGTCAGAGGTCTTATCAGGCTAAGGTCAATATCTCTGAACTTCACTCTTTATTTACTACACACTACTTTTCCAGGGAGCATGTATGGAGGGCTCTGGGGTGAGCAAGATCTAGTAAGAAACAAAGCATCCTGCCATTGATTAATTGGAAATGTCTTTTTCCATTGGACTAATATTTATTTCTGTAGAATTTTGTACCAGAATCAGAGAGTCCTCAGCTGAAATGCTAGCTTGTCTTCTGAGACATCACAGTGCCATAGGTCATAGAAACCTCTACTGAGACCCGTGGCATGGGAATTTGTTTCCTCATGCCAGTTGCTGGCTTGTCAGACAAGGTGCAGGGGCCTAGGATGGAGTCAGACTTTTAATGCAGCGGGCCAGCTTGTGGACCTGTAGCTCACTCTGAGTGGTTTCCATAAACCCCTCCTTTTCACTGACATAACTGCTGATGCTGAGTTAAGGGAAGCTGTGGTTTAGTAGCGTCTAGACATTGGTTGGCTCTAATTCCTCTGTGGAATACTATAAAGAGAATTAGAAGAAACAGGGAAATTAGTCCAAGTAGTCTCATATATCCCAAAAATGTGCCTCACGGTAATTAAATGAGTTTAATTGGTTTAGAGCAGTAGAGAATTTGTCCCAGTCTTGGACTCATTTATCAAAGTTTTGAGTTTGTTGAGACATGGACAGTACCTCTTTTTAGTGGCCATCAGTGTCAACATTTGATGAATAGCTCCCAAGGGCCCCAGCCAATATATTCATAGGTCCGTATTTTGCTTTTATCTCCATCCTTGTCCTACATGTGGCCCATGGTGGCATAATGCCTTCATAAAAATCCTTTCATAAAACATTTTTGGGACACAAGATTTATTTAGGACTTCACTGATCAGTTGCCCATTGAGGAGAGTAACAGTCAGATGTTCATCAGTATGTCCTACCCAGGCCTGCAGGTAAGCACCTTGACAATTGTCTGACTGAATGTCAATACCCCTTACACATAGTGGAAGGAAAACAAAGTGAAATGCGTAATGAATAAGCACACTTTCCTGCAATTATTTTTTAGGAATAAACAGGTTAGGAAGGACATCTACTTTAAGACTAGTAATTTCAGTTTTATGATAAATCTCTGGGGTGTAGCTACGCAAGTAATAGGTTTAAGTAACAGGGATTGGGTAAACATGTCCAACATTCTAACTCAGATGTGGCATAATACACGCAGAAGCTGCCGACGCAGCCGTTAATGCCACCAGCCAAGGTTACTGGGGGTTAGTAGAAGGTGCTGCCTGATAATCATTGTGCTGGCCTCACAAGCTGTCGCTTTTAGATTTTGCCTCAGGATGATTCTCTCATCTGTCGTTCCCAGAGAGTCAGCCACAGTGGTGCTGTTGCTGGTTTTAAGGGATGTGACTCTTCTGACAAGATTCTTCCTCACAAAAGCAGGTTGGCCCAATGGCCCTTCCACCATTCTCTCTATGTCCTGCCAAGATGCCCAAACAGTGATCGAACCCACGTCCTTGTGCTTGCCAGTCACTTAGACTGCCGAGCTTTCTCCCTGGCCCTATCTGTGAATATTGAATAAAGTTTGAGTAGGAGAAAAGGTTACTATAGCTTGAGGTACGATATCTAACATACATATCCTCTGGTCTACAGCTGGAGAGATTTCCTAGATATTTGTTTTTTTCTTATTTCTGTTCTCTTAGGACAGGAAAAATAACTGCCCCTGGGGTGCTGCCCCAGTTCAGGTGGCTGGAGAGGGAGTAGTCTCATAGCTCCAGCCATGGCACATATGCTAGTCCCATTATCCTCTTCCATGTGTCTACCTCCTGCCTTCTGTCTTGGCACAGCCAGGGGATCATACAAAGGGATGTGTTACCACCATGCAATATGAAAGGGTGGCTGAGGGCCTGTCCCTGTTCAGTGTGGACTCCAATCTCAGTGCTTGGATATGGTTTTGGAAGCAATTCTTCCAGTGATTACATGAACAAATAAAGCAGCGCTTAGCCTGGGACTCTTAACTTATGAGAACTCATCTGCTTAGGGTTTTCCTTTTGGCCACATTGAAAGCAACCTTTTGTTGCCCCATCTAACAGCTGAGTGTCAGATCTCAAGCCATATTCTTTTATCCTGCCAACAAATCTCTAAGGGACCTTGAGTAGCACCCTTACCAACTTTTTGAACAGGAGGATCCCACTAGTTTAACATGAGACCCTATTCATCATACCACAGGAGCCTGGCTCTTAGCCATTGTGTCGCTATGCTGGGGTGCAGTTTTTTGAGCTCCCAGTCCCAAGATTCACTTCATCTTATCTTGTTCTTCACTGGGTTATCTTGACCCTATTCTGCCTACTGGAATCTCTCTGCCTAGATCAACCCCTCCCGTGATCGAGTCCCCTCATGGACTAAAATTACTTTGGAAGGACTTCTGGCCTTCTCACAGGGTATTGGTCACCCTCAATGCATTCTAATGCACAACACATTTTACTAGAGCTGATTATTTATACCATTCTTGCATGCCTTTTTTCATGGAAAACATACCTAAATCTTAAAAAACAAAACAAAACAAAAACTAAGGACATCAGTGGAAGCAGCGGGCTTGTTGTTCATCTCTCCCAGGTTGTTGGCCACTCCCTGTTTCAGTAAAGCAAGGAATTGGGATACTTGAGGTGGATTTGTATCAGGGTGATATTAACAGTCTTTTTATTCTTTTGGATTTTTGGGGATATGTTTATTTGAGGCTTTTAGGTATTTTAAGAAGGAGAAAATTTGTGGCCACCTTTAGTGATAGTTGACAGTTTAAAAAATTGGAGTGAGTTCTTCTCAGGCCCACAAAGCCACAGGTCTGGAAATGTTAGTGATTTCACTTGCAGAGAGGGCACTCTGGGTCTCATGCTCATTTTCTTTGTAAACTGTATACTTGCAGTTAGGTATTTAGGCCTGCTGCCCCTCCACCACCACTTCTTGTTCTACTGCAAGAAGAAAGTTCGAAGATTTCTTAACTAAGTAGAATTTATCTCTGAACACTTTGACTACTGTAAACAAGCTCCCACCCCCTTTCGGAGAGAGACTTAGAGTTTGATTTAATAGCAGTACTATAACTTTTACATCAGGTTAAAATTCTGAGTGAGTCCCAGGAATGAATTGTTGAATCTACCTCTATAAAATAATTTTTTTAAAAAAAGTCTTGATCTGTTTAAGATCTATGAGAGAGGGAGCATCCATACTCTTGTAGTGTCAAATTCCCCTCTGTCTACCTCTTGTAGAGAAGCATGGGGAGGTTCTACTTTGCAAGATGGTAGAGCAAAATCTGGAGGAAAAACTGGTTTGACATAAGAGTGGATAGCTGATCTGTGTTCAGTTAGGGCCTTGAGTTTGTCTTCTGGATTCTAGTTGATTACTAAGACCCTTGGGTCTAGCTTCCATTGTTGACGTAGCTTTAAGTTATCTTTCAAGGCACACAAAGCCTAATGCTCTTTAGTTATCTGACTCTTGTCTATAAGAAAGTAACCAGACAATTAAGGTGAGGTAACAAGATATGAGATTTTTTTTTTATTTGTCTCTTGGCCTGGCTGACCAAGAAAGACAGGTCAAGATAGTGAAAGGCAGTTTTCCCTCTCATGCCTGGGGTGACTTCAAGGAGCAATATGTTTAAGGACTGCCAGCGATGGATAGCCAAGAGCACCAAGGGCAAGCCCCACTCTCTTATCAGGGGAAGGATGTAGTTGGAAAGGAGAATTGAGGAGATACTACGCTGACTTTTTTTCTATTTGTATTAGCTCAGCTTAAATCAGTACAACCTGTCCCCACAGATATTAAGGTGAGTGACCGTGTTAATCATGCTTAATTGGGCAATAGTCATCATTGTTCTTGGATCTCAGGCACTCAGGCAGCTGGAAGTTAAAGAAGTTTATCCCAGACGGGGGCTCATGGGTGGGCAACATCAAGGCTTTTCACAGACAGAAGGGCTTCTCATTGGTTTTTCTCTCCAGATTTAACAAAGGATGAGTTATCTTATGCTAGGGTCTATTAATTGCCACGTGACTTATGGGTTCTGCTATACGTCAGCCTCACTAGCTTCCCAGACTATATCACCATGCCATTTTCTCATTTAACTCTAACACATGTCAGTATAGAAAAAAAAAACCACTCACTATAACTATAGTATTATAGATGGGAAATATAGTTTGGGCTGGGTATGGTGATGTATGCATCTTACACCAGCAGTTGAGAGGGTGAGGCAGGAGAATTGGCAAGAGCTGAAAGTCAGCGCTACATCGCTCAAGGCCAGTATGAAATAACAGCAAGACCCTCTCTCAAAATAGCACAACCAAATACAATTTGGAGAAATTGAAGAGGAGGCAGATGGGTGATGGCTTTCCAGCTCTCATCCTGCTGCACAGCAATACGTGGATTTGCAAACAGGTCACACCAAGCAAGCCAGGGGTGTGTGTGTGTGTGTGTGTGTGTGTGTGTGTGTGTGTGCACACATGCATGCTGTGGTTCAGCAGGCAGCAGGAAGGGAGTTATAATACATAGCCAGTCCTGCCTGTAAAGCCATGCTGGTCAAAGTCTATTTAATCTATTTCTGGTGCATTAATCTCATAAAGACCTAGGAAGCTGCTGAAACAATGCAAAACCTACTTGGATCCTGAAGCTGCCACAGTGTTTCCATCTGTAAACCAGAGGTGAATGCCCACTCATCTCCAGTGCTGCAGTTTACAAACTTTGTGTATGCTTGCCATGCAATTCAAGGACAACTCCGGGACTTTGGAGGTGGGTTGGGGGTGTCTGTTCTATTCTTTCCAACCACCCATCTTGGCCCTGATTCCTCTTTGATTATCTTAGGTACTTTTTACTCATTGCTGGGACAAATACCCAACACTCAAAATGAAGGAAGGAAAGGTTTATTCAGCTCACAGTTACTGGAGGTTTCAGTCCATATTTGGCTGGCCCAAGGCTGAGTGGAACAGGGCAGAGAGCATCCAGTTCGTGGTGGCAAAACAGCAACAATCACAACAGAGGCAACCAACCAACCAGGGTGGCAGAGCAACAGCTGGAGTCTGTCTCTCTGTCTCTCTGTCTCTCTCTATATTACATTCAGGCTCTCTGCCTCAACCTATCCACCTTAGGCCACACCAATAATCCCAGCCATACTCAGACTGATAACCCCATCAGTACTAGAACACATAATCCCAGTGGATCAAGAGTCAAGTAATCCCAGCAGTACTCAGACCCATAGTCCCATCAGTACTAAAACACATAATCCCAGTGGATCATGACTCAAGTCTCAAACTCTAGAAGTCCCCACCCCTTGATGGAATGAGGCTTTGGGAAGACAACTAGACATAAACCATAGCATTGATGAAGGTAGTCCTGATAAAACAAAGTGGTCTCAGCAGCCAGCTCTGTCCCCTGCTTTCTCTAAGGCTTTAGCTTTGTTTTCTCCATCCATCTCTGGCTTATTTGGTTTCCAGTTCAGGCTGGCATTATGGGCTCCATTGTTTTAAAGGCATCTCAGTGGACAAACCCCACAACAGTGCTTCCAAAGTTGGCACAGGGTAGAAAACAGAAGCAGCTCCAGGCCAGAGGGATGGAATGCAGAGGCCTGTTGTGCTCTGGAGGCTCATCCCTGTCCCTGTGGTGGAGTCATGAGGCCTAAGCTCTGCCCTCTCCTCAGACCACGATTCTCAAGTAGCACGCTCAGACACCACCCCCACAACATGTTCTGATATATCATACTGTCCAACTCTGTCGGTGACCTTGGTACCCAGATTCACTCAACTCTGGGAAGTAGAGCAGGGCCATTCTAGAGATGCCTGCCTAGAATCGAGTGGGGTAGAAGTTCTGGCCCTTGACAAGAGGACATAGAACCACAGAGTCCAGAAGAAGAGGGGCTGGTCTAAATTCCCTATGCTGGTCCATCATCCACTGCAGCTACTCCTGAAGCAAGATTGAAAGCAAAACAAACTTAGACAGATTTGAATATTTCCTTTTGAACCGACCCCTTCCTCAAGTCTATAATCTTTGTTCTGATACAAGATAAACTTTCCAATTACATGCCTGTGAGCAAGGTGAGTGACACTT
>PVKN010019580.1:0-16319 GCA_004027915.1 Capromys pilorides | reverse complement strand
TATATATATATATATATATATATATTTAGAGGTAGACAGGGGAAATCAGTCAATGCTGGACCAATAAATATAAAGTCAAATTTGGATAACAATTTAGAAGAGTATTTGAAGTTGTGGTTTGTGACTCTTTTATATTTGTGAGAAATATTATAAAGAAAAATATATTAATTTATCACTCAGTGATATAAATTAGATCAATGTATTTGTTTATTGAATGGTTGATATCATTGTCTAGAGAAAGTTATCCTTATTGTGGGCAGTTTTATGATTTTTCCAATCTAGTCCCACTCTCAGGCATTTTGCACACTGTAGACATTTTTGGTTGTCACAAAGTGTGTGCAGGAGTGCTATTTAGAGTGAATAGGTCGAGGAATCCCTCTAAATATCTTATGGTGCATACAATAGCTTCCTATGAAAAGTGAATTATTTAGTCTATAGCATCAATAGTACTCAAGTTGGGAAGATCTGACCCAGTGCATGCAGTCTCAGCTGGGCAATATTACGTTTGAGGGAACAAAGTAGGATTTTTAAAAATAAGATAAATCTTACTATTTGTATGCATGTATCACAGATATCTTTATAATACCTTAGTAGATACCATATATTTATGGTAGTTGTTTCCTAGCTCAGTCTGTAATATCAGCACTCTAGAAGGCTAAGACATGAGGATTTTAAGAAGATCAAGCCTAGGCTAAGCAACTTAGTGACTTAGCAGGATCCTTTCTCAAAATAGGAAAGGGGTGGCTGGATAGGTAGCTCAGTAGAAAGGTCCTAGGATCAATTTATAGTATCACAAAAGGCACGGCACAACACAACACAACAACAACTAAGAGTCCTGGGCATAGTGATTGAGGAGTCTCAAATTTACCTTGGGTTAATGATAATGGAAAAAGTTTAAAAAACCCTGGAGTACTCTGGCACAGAGTCAGTAGCTAAACAAGCTTGGTGGCAACTATTCCAAGTTGCTTAGTAGCATAGACTCGTCTGTGAACAGATACTGCTGGCACACATGGGCAGGGCTGTGTTCCAATCAACTTTATTGCTAAACTAGGAATACACTTAGTTCATATCCATAGTTTTCAGAACCTTGTTTCAGTAAAAAAAAATAACAAAATGTATATGCCTTTTTCACATGTTGATATATTAAAATTGAGAGGGGAGAGAGAGAGATTTAAAATTTGTAAAGACTCAGCTATACAAATGAACAATTAGGTTATTTTCCCTTTGAGTACAATTGAGTGCTATTGGTCACTGAAATTTGGTGAAAGGATGGTATCAAACCTGAGGGCAAACCCTGCTGTGATACTACAAAGTGACATGATTGAAATATGAGTTAAAATCATAAATTCCTGAGTCATGCCAGATACTTGGAGAATGGTTGGATTTCACAGTGAAGAAAAGCTTAAATGGCAGATTTAGAATGAGTAGTTGGGCTTGGGCAGAAGAAATCAAGGTTTTAATATGAAGTAGCCATCATGATGGGTAGATGGTCTTTCTCCTGTGTATAAGATCAACCAGCTTTAGCACAGGGCTTACACCTCCATCTATTCTCCAAGTGTTGCATCAGTGAAATGCATATAGCATTCTGCTACCAGAACACGGGCAACTGGTTCTGTTTGCTGACTGTAAGTCTAAATGCGGGTAGCAGCTTTGGGTCAACTGTGGTGTACACAACACACATGTATGTTTCTTTTATATCTACATGTGAGCAATCCAAAGTTATCGGACATCTCTGTTCCACACGAGTCTCCAGAGATCTAGGCTCTCGGTGGATTTGTTGTCTTGCTATTCTAAAATGGGCTTCTTGCTTACGGGATCCAGAATGGTCCCCTGCCAGCATCAGTGACCCAGGCAGCAGGAAAGGGCGAAGAGCTCCTGCTAGGGTCGAGACGTAGAGATTGTGCTTTCATCTACACTTCCTTTCCAGAATAGCCACATAGTCTTAACTGACACACAGATTGCTGGGAAATTCAGCCTCCAACTGTGAGATAAGAGGATGTGTTCTTAGAGTGTATGGGAAGAGACAGGTAAACTGTAAGAGGACAACTGAGCATCTTACATAAACTCGAGCAACTTGGTGAACTTTTAGAACTGCTCACCTGAGGTGACCAGTGTTATACAGACCTAAAACTGCATCAGAGAAGAAAGAGAATAAGACTTAAATTATTAAAAAAAAAGATGGGGAGACCATAAAACTAGCCTTCAAGTGACTGATAAGGGAAGTCTCTCTTTAGATAGCCTCTGATGCCCATCCTAGGACTGACCACTGCACAGAGGATGTTGTGGACATAGGCAGAAGACATGCTACACGTTTTTCTTTGTGCTATGACACAAAATAGAATAAGTGGTTATGACCTTTGCCCTCTTAGAGAAGAATGAGCAGTGACTATAGATGTCTTTCTGTGTGTATGTGTATGTGTAAGTTGGGACAAAATGGGAGAAATATTTTTAAGTTTATGTATAATATGTGGGACTTTTCTGAACTTTTAAACTATTGGAGTAGTGTGGCTGTCCAATATAAGAGTTTAGCAACCAGTTGCTTTAAGATCAAAAGCAAGAAATAATTTAAAGGGGGCCAGCAAGATGGTTTAGCGGTCAAAGTGCCTGCTTAGGAAAGCTTGGGCAACCACAGGGACTGTAGTTCGATCCCTGGCATCACATGCTGTGCCAGCCCCACTGCCAGGGCAGGCTGAGCAATAATAATAATAATAATAATAATAATAATAATAGTAATAATAATTTAAAGGATGATGGACTTAAAAATTTAGATATTGAAAATAAAACAAGTCTTGTTTGTTTTAAGGAGTCTAAATTAAAAATAGTGTTAAGGAAGCTGAATTTGTACTTAGGCTTACATTTATTCACAAGTCTTGGTCCCTTTCATCCCTGTAGAAAATGATAATGCTCCTGCTGGAGCACTCTGCATTTGGTCATGGGCTGCAGGGGTTATGACACCCAGCGGGGAACCGTTTAACTGCTGAGTTGCCTTGGAAGGAGTCATCCCATACCCACCAACATTGCTTGAGTCCCCCATGTGCACCTCTTCTCAGATTATGAAAATATCAGAACATATTACAGAAACAAAACCAGGAGATATTTTTCAAACCATGAGATATAATACATTCATGACAATAGACCCCCCCCCAAAAAAAAAAAAAATCAAACCCTAGGTTTCACATGAAGCTCCACCATTGAGACACACATCACTGAAACACTGAGCGCCATCCCGTCAGGCTTCTCGGGGCTCCATTTGCCTTATCAGGAAAATGAGCCTCATTACTCCACTCCAATACACATCATTTGGCGCAGCATTTCTAAAAATGTGGTTGGCAAAACTCCAGATAAAATGGGAACTATGTAGTATGCCACTGTCCGCACCCTATTGCGCAATGCCTGGGCCCATTCCCTGCTGGTGTATCACCTTCTAGGCCTGTTAGACATCAGAATCTAAAATTTAAGCTAATAATAGTTGAGTGCTTTCTATGTGCCACCTGTTTGTGTGTATAAATCCACTCGGTCCTCACATCAATCCTGCAAAAGCAGCACATTTTAAAAACTAAAAACTTATCCAAGAGTAGACTGAATTTTCTCAAGCCTTTAGATATAGGAACTTGTTGAGATACTTAGATCTATGCCATGTGTCACACAAAGCAACTATATATAGAATATAACCACTAAATATAGAATATAGCCACTATATATAGAATAGCACTACTATGTACAGCATATAACCACTGCATATAGAATATAACCACTGCATATAGAATATAATCACTATATTCTGTAGTCTATAAGTTTACAGTCATGAGACACACCAGCAGTGAAGCAGAGACTAAAGAGATTGAACGGCAAGAGAATATGAAACCTAGTCCATCTTTCACACTACTGACTGCATGGTTTCCAGGGTTCTTATGAAATTAAAATGAACCAAACGCTGGGGGAAAATGAACACAAATTGCTTCAGTGCACTCCATGGCTGTGCTGGAACTGTGCTGGATCACCGTTGCTGTGCTAGAAATATTCCTATAACAGATTTCAGAATAACTGTTAAATGAATAAAATACACTTTTGGTTCAAAAAGACTGGTTCCAAGAGAAATTTCCTCTATCAACTGGTTATTGTCATATGCTGCAGTGGCATTCTTTGGCTAAGTATTTAAAAATTAAATAATTTAGTATTACTTTGTGCAAGTGCTATCCCATCCTGCCTGCCTTTTAAACAAGTACAGCTAATTCTAACAACCAACTGATCCATTCTATGTGCTCCTAAAGAAAAGAAATAACTCTGGGTGGGGAACCTTTACTCCAACACTAAGGTAAAAGTCTGAAGAGAGGCTTCCTTGATTTTAAGGCGAACTAAATAATATTGAAATCTTCATCTAAATAAAACTATGTTGCTTTTCTTTTCTTTTCCTTTTTTTTTTTTGGTTAGGGGGCACTACCATGGTTTATGTTGAAATATCTCCCCAAAGCCTCATGTACCCATGGGGAGGCCTTTGGAACGTGATTGGATGAGGAGGGTGTGTTGGCTGCTTTTCTCTCTTTGCTCAGATAAAATGCTCAACACCTAAAATTAAGGAAGAAGAGGTTTATTTAACTCATAGTTAGTGGAGGTTTCATCTACATCAGCTGGCTCCAGGGCCAAGTGGCACAGGGAAGAGGGTAGCAGTTCACAGTGGTGGAAAGAGTGAAAGGGAGGAATGGAGGCAGAAAACAAGCCTCCTTCCCTCCGTCATACTGCACGCAAGCTGTACACCCCAGGGTGGAGGAGCACTCACAAAGAATTGGACCATGAATCAATCGAAACCTCCAGAAGCCCACCCCATGACTGTATGGGGCTTTAGGGGGACATCTCGGCACAAACCATGATGGGGGCTTATACCTACCTTGGTGTTAGGCGGAGGGGCCTGGTCAGAAGACTTGGGTAGTGTGGGCGTGGATAGAAAGGGTCTATGTTCCTGGTGCACCCCTAAGTGTCTGTCTGTCTGTCTGTCTGTCTGTCTGTCTGTCTGTCTGTCTGTCTATCTCTGATTCCAGGATGCCATACCATGGGTAACTCTCCTCCACTGAGCACGTCTGCCACGCCACCCTGCTATGGAGTCAGCTGACTGTGGCTAAAACCTCTACCAACTGTGAGCCAAAATAAAACTTACTTCTTTTCTGTTGTGTCAGGGATTGGGCCTCAGTGACTAGAAAAGTAGCTAAAACCAACATATCCCTGGGTACTTAGGGACATTTCAGTCTGTGGGAGAGAGGGCCGGGAAAGAATAACTTCCAAAAATATACTTGCATCACTCACTTCATTTATCCACCTGACTTCCATCTTAATTGCCCAAACTTTATTTTTCAAATCCAGAAAAAAATAAAACAATATTCTAGAGAACATTTTCTTTTACATCAGAGATAGGACTTACCTTGATATTTGTTGCTTACACATTTACCATATTTTCTTGACTAAAGGGTATGATTTGTAATCCTAAGTGACATTTGGAGATAGAATATAGAGTTGGAAAGCCAAAGATATATTCTAGGTTACTTTTGAAGCCGTATGAAGACAATCTCAAGTCTCTTTCATCATTCAGTGTATTTGGTTCACAAGTTATTTAATTTAAAGCAAAAAAAAGAAAAACCTCAGCAAATTTAATCCCAGTGGTATCTTCGGGCAGTTTAGAATACAATAGCCATAAGTTGGTTAACCAGATGAAAGATTATGTGCTCTATTATAGTGCTATAAACCTCAAAATGTCCCTGGCAAAAAAACATTAAAGTGCCATTATAGGCACAAAAAATACTCTGCTAAAGTGGTATCCTGGTGTTTCATGTTTATTCTTTCATTGTGTAGCATTTGAAATCAATTTTACTTCCTGAAGTTTAAGCAGTTTTCTTCCTAATTGGTAATAGGATGCACTTTGAGACTTCAAGCCCAGGAGAAAAAGTCTGGTAGATACTACAAGATCACCTGATACAAGTTTGTGATTATATAGGTGGGGACCACGGAGCCTGAGCTAAACTCTGACAGCTGATTGTGAAAAAGAGCAGCCCAGAAACAACAGTTTCCCCCATCTCAGCTTTTCTCCTCTATACAAAGCACTGTTTGTCAAGTTGGAGCGCTGGACTCACCACATCTTGATTAGTTTGTTTACTTTTTTTTGCAGGACTGGGGTTCAAACTCACGACCTTGCACTTGCCAGGCAGGCACTTGTGCCATGGAGCTATCTGTCCAGCCCCATTGGTTTTGCTCTTGAAATTTACCTAAAAATGCAAGAGTATTTTGAAGAATCCCAAACCTAACGAGATTATTGATGCTGAGAAGAATTCAGCTCATTGAATTGTCTATTATGAATTTTCACTGTCTATAGTTGTACGCCTACTGTGTGTGAGTAACTGCAGGGACAGAGGAGGGTGCAGGACTCACAAAGTTACTATGCTCATGAAGCTCACATTCTTTCTGAAGAACCAAATAAAATGAGCACCAAAATACAGTACTTGTAGAGTTTCTCAGTCTGAATTGTACAGAGTGTGAAGTGAGGATGAGAACTCAGAGTGATAAAGGCTTTGGCCTAAGACAAGATAAACGCCTTCCAGAAAAGGCGGTCAAGGATGTCCCATCCAAAAAGATGCTATTTGAGGCTAGGCCAGAAGGGTGAGTTTATTCTAGGGCAATAGAACTCCAGGCAGAGAATGCAGGACCTGAGAGCTGTAGTGAGGCTGGAGCTGAAGCTGTTGGAGGTACAGAAAGAAGTGTTTCTTAGCGGGTGAGGGAAGCGAGATGAGACATCTTGTATGAGAAAAGCAGGGCCATAGATCACGTGGAGCCCTCTAAATGCTGATGAGTACTTTGACTTTATAAACCTATGCTGCATAAGCTGTACCAAAAGTGCTAGGTAGACAAGAGCAAATAAAACAGAAAGGAGTTAATTATTATACACACAGGGTAACAGCCAGAGTTGTATTAATTAACTTGATCAAGACTTATTAAATAAATAGTTCTGATGCTGACAAAAATACATAAAACAGTACAGTACATATTCAGGAAAGCTCTATGGTCCCCAGTGGCAAGAACAACACAGGAAAAAAAAAAAACAGTAAGAATCAATTGTTTTGTAGCACTAGAGATTAACCAAAAAGCTATAGAACTAAGAGGAATATTTATTCAAGAAAAAGAACTGAGCACATTGGTAAGAACAGTGAATTTTGTGGCGTTTTAACTTGCTTTTCACACACCTAGTCCCAGATCTTACTGGTCTTGAAAATGAACACACTGTAGTGATGAAATCCACAACCTAGCAGTTGCTGCAGGGGCAGAGGAAGGGGAGCTGTTCTGAAGCTAAGAAAGCTATGATCCTTTCACTTATCTGATGACTGGAGAAAGAACTGACTTTGCAAGCCACCTATGTTAGACCCAACTTGAATCTTGTCCTGTGTGAACAGCTATTGCCCAAAGATCACTTGTTGAAAATGAACAGAGACCGTTCCTCATTGTTATACCCACTTAAGGTTGTGACTAACACTTGGGGCAAATCATAGGCCAAACAGAACTTCAAACAAAGAGAGCTGAGAAATAAAATGTCCAAAGAGGGCTTTGAATATCTATAACCTATTTCTGGGAGTCTAAGACCATGCATATGAATACAGCTCTGGGAATGTCCAGGACAGCCTGCATGTTCGAGAAAGAGCCTAGAGGGCCTGAAACTGCCTGGTGGTTCACCTTGAAGCTGTGGACAACAGAAAAGAAAAGCTAAAGAAGAGTTGCAAATTGCCTGCCTGATGATGGAAAGCACACACACACACACACACACACACACACACACACACACACAGAGTCAAGAAACTGAAAAGGAGGAGGACATCTGCAGATCACATATATGATAAGGATCAAATGTTCACAAATGACAGAACACTTGTAAGTCAACAATTAAAAGATGAGCAGCAACTCAATTAAAAACTAAGTAGAGAATTTGAATATAAAGTTTTCCATAGAAGACACCTGAGATCTGAAGATGCTCGGTTAATGGGCAAATGCTAATTAAATCCATGGTGAGCTAACAATACCTGTGAGGAGAAGGGGCATAGCCAAAGGCAGTAATGAGCCCTGGTGAGGACGGAGAGAAAGTGGAACCCTTTTCTGCGGCTGCTGTGAGTGCGGAATTGGCAGTCACTTTGTGAAATAGTTTGGAAGTTCTTCAGTGACTGAATAATTTCATCTCTAAGCACATATATGCAAATATATGCAATATAAAAGCCTGTACCTGAATTTTTATAGCAGCATTATTTATAATAGCCCCAAATAGAAACAACTTAAACGTCTATCAGCTGTTGAATATATGAATGAAATAGGTCATATCATGCACAGTGATATTATCCATCCACAAAAAGGAAACAATTACAACATATGTAACAAAGGGGATGAGATTTGAAAATATTATGGTAACTGAAAGAAGCCTGGGGCGGAAGGCCATGCAGTGTATGACCGCATCTAAGTGAAATGTTCAGAATGGGAAAATTCATGGACACAGAAAATAGGAGCTAAATCCAAGGGGAGCAGGGGACTGGCTTCTTCTTCTTTAACTTTTATTTTATTTTAAGAGTACAAACAAATAGCAAAAGCAAGGGTAGAAACAGAGTGACATACAACAATACATATGGTACAGAATTATAAAACAAGAACAGAAAATTAACAATGGTTGCTATATCACTTACTGTGATTATATACTCAATGAAGGGGTTTGGGGAAATATTCATATTTTTTATAATTTTATTACTTTTAATAAGAAACGAGACAATTTCAAAACACATTAGTTGGACAGCCACAATAATTAGGACAGTGCGTATTGTTGTCTTCATAGTAGTTGTTCAGAGTACAAGATGCAGACATGAAAACTTTTGTAAATACTATTGGTACAAATATTTCTTCTCATTGAGCCTAAGATAAAGTAGTTGTATGCATAGTGCGATATTCCATAATAGTAGTGGGTTGTCAGCAGAACTGGAGTTATCGAGGTAAGCCCTGAAGGGATTTGACTGACCTTGTCAGATACAAAAGTTACATGTTTTGCTATGGAAGTCTTGATTCAACTTGGCCTTAACTATCCAGCAGAAAAGTTTAACCACGAAGCATAAAAAGCAAAGCCAGATAAGTATGCTGAGCTGTAAAAGGCTCAAGTCTACAGCTTCCAACACTGCCAGTCCTGCCAATAGCCCACCACTGTTAGGGGAGTGGCTTATAATGAGCCCTGGATTTGACTTTGCAGTGACTGCGCAGCTTTGTGGACTCACTAAAATCTGCCGAATCCTGTCCTGTGCAAGTGTGAGTGGTGAGGCATACATATGATGGTTCATTAAAAAGTAATTTTCACTAAGGGTTTTCACTGCTGTGTTCATTGAGATGAGCTGACTCTTCATGGAAAGTCATCAAAATAGGGCGGAGATGGACAAAGCTAGTTCAAATTGTGTATACCTGAGAGATTTGGTAAAGACAGAAGGTGGGTATTACATTTAGCTAGCAGTCACTAGGCAAAGGGCAACCTGTACCCCAACCTCACTTATCTGAGTTGGCTAACAGGATCACTAAGGAAAGACTGTAGTACTCCGTCCAGCTTCTTAGGGAATCAGTAATAACTGCTCTGGAATAGCAGATGCATGTGCCACACTGTTATTGCTTCTGTAAGTCAGTCTGTGACTTGGGACAGAGATCTTCAAAATAATTAGTAAAATCATACTTAGGTTGCTGAGTGCCATTTAAGCTCCATTTAGTAATTGGAGCTTTGAGATTCTATGATGTAATGATCCAATCACCGTATCTTTCAAAAATGTGATTTATATGGTTTCTTAAGGGATTTAAAAAACAAGCAGTGTCAGTAGGAAGCTTGCACAGTCTGAAATATTGGAGCTGGAGGAGAATATAAATAGCCGTGGCCGATGATCTTGCCTTGTTCTTTTCTAAATACGGTGCTTCTCTCTGCTAGCATTTAATTATGCACTGTATGTGGATAAAAATGGGCATTAGGAAAGATTAGCTCTTATGATGGATACGTTGGGACCTAAATACGGCTTGAATCTTTGTTACCGCATTTGGAAAACTAACAACCCACAGATGAGTGCTCTTTTCTTGTGGAAATGCGTTGGGATATATTTACTCTTGTATTATTTGAAGCAAGATTCGTATGTAAGCAGTACAACTCCAACATATGACAAGATAGACATTGCAGTCTCTATTTCCAGCCAAAATGTTCCATAAATCATTCCAGCTCTTACTCCTTGCTGCACCACTCTTATTACAGATTGTAATCAAGTCCACTGACAGTTTAAAATGGTTATCATTTTCCCCAATGTACAGGTCAAATGATCTTTGATGAGTGACATGCTCATGTCTTGGTACTCATGGTACCCTGGGGTACACAAGTTTCCATGGTGATGGATTTAGCTACAAATTTTACATTCTAATGCAAGGCTAATCACAATGACGATAGTAATGATAATTGCTAATATCTATGTAGCACTTAATATGTGTCTCATTCTTCTCTAAGCACTTTGAAAATATTAATTTATTAAATTTACCACCCTTATAAGATAGTATTATTATTGAAATTTTACAAGGCATAATAGAGACATAAAGAAGTTAAAGCACTTGTTCCAAATCACCCATCTAATAAGTAACAAGTCCAAGACTCAGATCGAGGCTGTGTATTCAGTTGACCATCTTCCTCTCCATTAAGACTACCAAGTCTCTTGGGAAGCGTTTTACCCCTGAGATTGTTATCACAAATGATAGATGGAAATCCAGCTTGGTTCATTTGAAAATAAGAGAGGCTGGATGTGGTTGCTGTTGCCTACATTCCTAGTACTCTGGGTAGCTGAAGCAAGATGACTGTTGAGTTTGATATCAGTCTGGGCAACTTAGGAGACCCTGCATCAAAATTTTAAAAGGGCTGGTGATTCAAGTCAGTGTGGAGGTTCTGGGTTCAATACTCAACAATCGAGAGAGAGAGAGAGAGAGAAAGAGAGAGAGAGAGAGAGAGAGCCTGACTTTGAACATGGACTCCTACTTGCTGGTCTCAGAAACTTATATCTCTCATCCCCAACTTTTCTTCTCTACTCATTCCTGTCCTTTGTGTCAGTAAGCCCTACAAATTTTTTTAAAAATCATTTTTAATGGCAGCATCCAAACTCTGGAATATCCCTTTTTTTTCAGAGATCTTATTTCTTTATTGGATAAGATACACGAATAAGACTACCACGTATAATCTCTGTCCATTGGAACTCTAATCTAAATATATAGGGACATCACACAGCTGAAGTGACAGGTTATTTATTGATCCATAGGCTGCCTTCCTTTTACCTGTTTTTCCTCTGCTCTTACAAATTTCTTCCCAATGCCTGCTGCCCACAAAGGCATGCACAGTCCTAATGCACTCTCATCGTGGGGCTTTACAGATAGGAACTCAGTCTGATTCAGACCAACTGCAATTCTTCCCCAGAGAGTTTTGAAACTGGAACCATCTGGCAAGAAAGAGCTCACTCTGGCTACTGAGCACACAGCTCAGAGCATGACAGCTACATGACCACGACTGTAACTTCCTGAGGACGGCAGATTTGAAAACGAAGGCAAAAGCTACAATGAAAAGCACAAATGGGGAAAGGGCCTACATGTCACTTAAAAAAATATTTATTTATTTATTTATTTATTTATTTATTTGGTTCAGGGTCTCTCTACGCAGCTGGGACTCCTAGTAACCTCCTGTCTGCCTCCCCAGTGCTGGCATTACAGGTATGCACCACCACACCTGGTTTCTGTGGTTGACTTGGCTTGGGACATGCACAGCATGCAGTACTGGGGCCAAACCCGGGTCCTTGTGGTTGCCAGGCGGGTGCTTAGGTCACAGAGCCATCTCCTTCTCCCCTTAGCTGTTATTTTAATGCCAGATTCCCTCTCTGCTTTGAGCATTCAATTCCATAAGGCAGCATAGCTCTCTGTTTATGCACACAGCGTCTAAAGATCTGCCCCTTTCACAAAGAGATTCAACTAACACAAACTGACATTAAAAAGAACCCTGACATATAGGAAGGTCCCACTGTGAAGCACAAAAAGGGTAAAACCAGGGCACAAAGGAAGAGCAAAAGCAAGGCATGCTGACTATCAGAAGATGTGGCATAGCTAGCTTTAAATACTAAAAAGGCTAAACACTGTACTACATATCTATGCTGGGTAACCAAGTATCGCAAAATTCACTGGCTAAAAATAATTCCGATGTATCGCAGTGTATGGTTCTGTGTGCGGAATCTGAGAGCCATGGGGCTGGGAGTTTCTGGCTCACGGTCGCTTGTATGCTGAAGCCCCAACATGGGCAGTAGCTGACGTCATCTGCGGAGCTGGCAGCCACACCTGGTCCACTTCCAGAGCAGCTTCCGCATGTGGCTGCTGGCAGGAGGACCCAGTTCTTGCCAGGGAGACCGCTCCACAGGGCTCTTTGAGCATCTTCACGACACGGCAACTGGTTTCTCCTAGAGTTAGTCATCTAAAAGGAAAGAACGGAATCAATAATGACTTTTACAGTTCAATCTTGAAAGTCACATTCTGCAATCCCCGTGTTCCACTGGATACACAAGTCGGCTTTCTCCAGTGTGGCGGGAGAGAACACAGGGGCACAGAGAGGTGGAAGTAGGGACCATGGGTCGACGTTTTGGGAACTCACTGCTTCAGACTTCCGTTTGGAAGCGACCTTGAATATGATTTGTAGAGATTCAGAAGAGCAGTTGGCAACTGGAGAATGATTACTTCAATATATGAAGTAAGTAATGGGCGGGCATTACCTCAAAGCAAGAACAACTTGCATGTAATACATCCACTCGCATTAAGGAGACTAGTAGAAGTCCCTAGGTTAGGTGACCTTAAAGAGGCTCTCTTACCTCTGATTGTGTTTTAGAAGCGAGAGTCATACTGGTAAGTGATATCTGAAATCTTACTGATAAAATTTTATGATCCAACAATACGTTACTCCACAGATATGCCTTGCTTTGTTTAAATTCCAAAATACCTTTCAGCAGATATTATAGAACCCTGTCCATACTTTTGTGGCTCCACCTGAGTTTCTTATATGACTGAGAAAAATCTATCAGTTAATGAGAAATAACAGCTAGAAGGTAAGTGCCCAGCTTCTTGCCCCTCTGAGGGCATAACCCAGAGCCATGGTCCCCAGATGGAACCTTATCTGTCCACACTCATAACCTCCTACTTAACATATGGATCACTGACTTTTATCACTTCACTGTCTCAACCTCTCACTTTCTTACTCCTCTATACTGACTCTTGGCATCATTAGCAAATAATGATGTCCAGATGTCCGTCTTAGGTCTCCCTTTTGGGGACACTCCAACTTATACACCCTTTATTCCAAATCATAGATGTCAGTGCACTCAGTAGATAAACTTCTTTATCTTGAGCAGCATAGGTCATGTCTTACTTGTTCACATCCCAGTGGTCTTCTTCATTTTCTTGTTGCATCCACAAGTTAAGGGAGGAAAGGTTTATTTTAGGTCACAGTTTGTAGAGGCTTTAGTCTACAGTCAGCTGGTTCCAAAGCAGAGCAGTGTGGCAGAGTGGGATGGCGGAAAAGAACAATTCAAGTCATGTCAGGCAGGAAGCATCAAGCCTTCCTTCTTGCTTCCCGTTGTGTTCCATCCGGGCAGCACGTATGTTGATTGGCATCACTCTCATCCAGCGTGGCGTCTCAGTCCTGTCAGTCTGTCACCCTTACCCACTGCTGTGCTAAACCAATCAATGGACTAATGAGTTCCACACATCCATGACCTAGTTACCCTCCCCCCCCAAAGCCCCACCTAGGAGTTTATGAAGCTTTGAGGTCCATTTAAATGCAAGTCACGACACCAATTACAGACCACGGTTCAAAGATTGCCAGAAAAGCATTGTATTGTTTTTGATAGCTTAGAAGCAGCCTGCCAGCCTTGGTCTAGGAATCAGAAGACACTTCTCCCTTTCTTTCTCAAGCCTTGACTGCTTGGGGCATCAGTGTTCTCAGATATAGATAAATATTGCTCTGAGTGAGCGGTTCTTACCCATTTTGAGTCCTTTAAAAGCACTGATGAATGTTTTCAGCTCTCTGGAGAAAAACTAACACAACTAGTGTTTACACATGAACACAGATGAATTTGGACCCAATCTGTGGTTACTAATGAAGTCACAGAGATCTACCTGCGCCTCAGAGAAATCTCAGTGGATACTAGTTTCTCTTTTCTTTCTTTCTTTCTTTCTTTCTTTCTTTCTTTCTTTCTTTCTTTCTTTCTTTCCTTCTTTCTTCCCTCCTTCCTTCCTTCCTTCCTTCCTTCCTGTCTTTCTTTCTTTCTTTCTTTCTTTCTTTCTTTCTTTCTTTCTTTCTTTCTTTCTTTTTTTTATATATAAAACATTTATTTAGTACAGGATCTATGGGCTCTCCCTCGACTATAGTTTCTAATCTCCTACTCTCTGCTTTTTCACTTCCATATAAATTTCAACCCTTTATGATTTAGTAACTGATTAAAGAAATAGTGACTTATTTAGAATAAAATTTCTCAATAAAACAATCTCCCAGCTGAAACTCAGCTGCTTTATTAAACTTGACATTAGATTCAACATCTAAGATACTGGAAATTCATGTATGCTCTCCCAGTTTGCCTGGAAAAGACAGGGAACTGACCACTGACACAGGCTAGGTCAGCCCTCACATCCAATTTCTATCAAGATTTGGTGTTTTCCTCCAGTTGATGTACTTGGTTTTTGAAAAAATATGATTGCCTAAAATAAACTACTTCATCTGACCATATTACACTAAAGGACAGGAAACACAGTCTCATATCTCAGGAGTGCAAATAACTCCAGATCACTCTGATAGAGTGTTGTTGAAATCTTCCCTTTGACATCACAAAAGAATAGGATTGTAAACTGGGGCCTAGAGTACTATAAGAAAGAATGATGTTTCAGATATCCCACTTTAAGCACCACACGGCTTTCTCAGTAGTGTTTCCTAGCATCTTCTTGTTGGTTTCTATAGCTGCGTCCATGCAAGCTGCAGGATTTATTGAAAAGGGGTCTATGGAAGAAAGCAGAACCAAATCAACTGGATCCCTCAACATCCCCACTCAGAAAATACAAGTCATTGTCTTTTCCATCTTTGAATGTGATTTAGGCTGCTGCTTTTCTGTGGTGTTCACCGAAGCAGTATTAATCCAGAATCTCACAGAACTAACCTGCAGGGAGTCACAGAGGATGACACTTGAATGCATATGCTTAGGAAAATATTTAGCAGCAGGTTCGCCAGCCCTGAATCTTCACATCTCATCTAGTTAGAAGGCTTCTCCACTGAAGCAGCATAGGTAAGTAACTATGTAATCTGGTTTGAAAGAGAACTGAATAGACTCACATTTAAGCAAACTAAGCTAGCAGCAGGTAGCCATTACTAACTAGTTTCATTGAAATAATCTTTTGTTTTCTTTTTTCTTTTTCTTTTTGGCAAATGCTGGATTTCAACACAGTTTTAGTTTTATTTTTCAAAGCAACCAGTTGCTTGTTTCACCTACTCCTTCACTGGGTCCAGAAAACACTACATCAGGATGAAAAGAGGTTATGATCATACATGGATCAATTAAAACTGAAACAAGCTCTTTAATTTTATATATAGCAGCTCTGTGTCCTTGGATCAGTTACCTAATGTTCGTCAGCTTTCTCAAAAGGAGACATTTTTCACCATGGTCTGGAAGCCCAGTAATCACAATGATAGGAAATGTTATCCTCTTACCTACTATCTTAGTTAATTGTCTTTGGTTGCTGAGATAAAATACCTGACACCCAAAGTTAAAAGAGGGAAGGTTGATTTGGCTCACAGTTTGTAGCGGTTTTAGTTTATGGTTGGCTGGCACCAAGGCAGGGTGGCATGGCAGAGGAGCGTCATGGAGCAGGCAGGCCCAAGGCTTCTCTCTTGATGCTCGCTGCCTTCCTCTTTCCCTGCTTTGCTGTGGACTGTGGCTCCTCTGAGATGATTCTCTGCCATAGCACCCCGCCTCAGAGTCACTCATGGAGGTACTACAACCTCTGCCAACTTGCTGCAATCAGCCTATCTTCCTTTAACTTTGGGCATGGAGTATTTTGTCTCATCAGTGAGAAAAAAGCAACTAAGACAGCTATTGAACAGATAAGGGAGAGAAACAGGCAGTCAGACAAACACAGTCATACAGAGAGAGACACAGAGACAGATACACACAGAAAGAGACAGAGATAGAGAGACAGAGACAGATGGATTAGATTTTTCCAAAAGGTGCTTAGCAAAGTGC